>JAPNXP010000018.1:2040142-2042642 GCA_028753945.1 Hexactinellida sp. DTS-2022 | reverse complement strand
CCACGAATGGAGCAGGCACCACCGCGCAGCTGACACAACGATCGGCCGATGTCGGGCTCATCCTTTGCACACAAGAGATAAGCTCACATCACGAACAACCACACACGCACACCCGTGAGGGCGACGGAGGATTGTCCTTCACTTTCATTCCGCTCTCGTACAGATTTCCATCACATCGTACAACTCGCGCACATGTTAGACTCCTTGGTCCGTGTTTCAAGACGGGTCGAACAGGCTTGCCACAATATCAAACCAGTCACACATCGATCACCAGCTCAACACAACCGTGGAGACACCCACATGGCTCAACAGCCCTCTACGAGGTCAGATCGAGAAACACACGGGGTGGCCACCATTGTGCGGCAGACCCATGTTACCACGAATCGGATCGAGTCAAGGACACCAGGATTAAAGGTGCCGTGTTGCCTCGTTCGTCTAGACAGCTGCTACGAGGCATGGCTATAAACACTGTTCAACACCCAACCCAAGAGAGAGAGGGGCGAGAACAGCCACCTTCCTTACCAAGCCAACTGTCATAAAGTCGTGTGATTGTGTGTGTGAACACACACAACACACAGACGAACGTGACTAGCTTCGTACAGCATGAAGTACAGCAGAGAAGGCCGAGTTTACTCTGGAGCATCGGCTTGCATCCTACATGATCAGAACACTCAGACCAGCCAACAGCCACCAGACTCGACAGCACAACTTGCCTGAATCTTGCTGACGCAACGGTCAGCCTGTTCGTTTCCCTCCTAACGGTTTCACGGTCTTTTCACCCTCTTTTCAAAGTGCTTTTCATCTTTCCCTCACGGTACTTGTTCACTATCGGTCTCGTGGGTATATTTAGCTTTCAGTGGAGTCTACCACCCACTTTGGGCTGCAATCCCAAACAACCCGACTCATCAACGGCCACCGATTACACGCTCAGATCTGGCCCAACACGTTACACGGGGCTCTCACCCTCTCCGGCACACTATTCCAAGTGGACTTTACCAGAACGAGCTGTGCACAAGGTGACCATTCTAGACTACAATTCGCTGACCACACACACAGCAGCCAGAGATTATCAGCTTGAGCCGATCCCATTTCATTCGCCATTACTCAGGGAATCCTTGTTAGTTTCTTTTCCTCCGCTTAGTAATATGCTTAAATTCAGCGGGTACTCTTGCCTAATCTGAGGTCATAGAGTTGATAGAGTGATTTAAAATAAAATCAACTATAGTAGTAGTGTAGGCACACACTCGCAAGTGTATACTCACTCTTCTCTGTCTCCTTACAAGCACACGTCTCCCTTTTAAAATTGCCAACCCTTGGAGCATTTAACAGCCCATAGGACAAGAGCAACTAAAAAGGATAGTATAATGCTTAATGGGGAGAACTGAACAAGATTTCGAGGTACACTGTCTATTGGAAGTGATCGTGTGTCTAAGCAACAAGCCAGAACAAGGAGACTTCCATTAGCCAGGGATAAGATTGATACAACCAAATATAGTAGTATAAATCTGTAACCTCAATTCCAATATACCAAGACCTATGAACAGGTTTTGTACCCGACATTTTCATAGTATACAATCATATGTTAGGAAACGACCCTCAGACAGACATGCTTCGAGCAAGCTCAAAGCGCCATGCGCGTTTGAAGATTCGATGATTCACAATTCTGCAATTCACACTACGTATCGCAGTTAGCTGCGTTCGTCATCGATACACGAGCCGAGAGATCCACCGTTAGAAGTTGTTTCTCATTTTTACTCAACATTTGCACAGAGACACACTTGATAAATCACACAACATGTGAAAACAAAAAGTGGTGCAAAATAAATGCAATGGAAAGGCGGAAAAAGGGACATTGGGAACTGATTCACTTTAAGCTACAGGGCCAACCTTGAAGGATCCCCCTGTATAGCACCTTCCTCAATGCATTTATTGTTGTAGTTGTTCCAAAAGAAACAACCAACACCACTAAACCCCGTACACAACAAAAAATGGTGCTCAAGGGCAAGCATAACTGATCCACAGAAAAGAGAGTGTAGCAAGCAAGCACTACATTGTGATTTAGACAACATAGACCATTTCGCATCAAACATTGATGATCCTTCCGCAGGTTCACCTACGGAAACCTTGTTACGACTTTTACTTCCTCTAAATGATCAAGTTTGATCAACTTCTCAGCCTCCGCACAACCGTGAGGCCGAGCAGTGCCGATCCGAAGACCTCACTAAACCATTCAATCGGTAGTAGCGACGGGCGGTGTGTACAAAGGGCAGGGACGTAATCAGCGCAAGGTGATGACTTGCGCTTACTAGGAATTCCTCGTTCAAGATCAATAATTGCAAGGATCTATCCCCAGCACGATCAAGTTTCACAAGATTACCCGGCGCCTTTCGGCGAAGGAGAATAACTCGTTGACTTGATCAGTGTAGCGCGCGTGCGGCCCAGAACATCTAAGGGCATCACAGACCTGTTATTGCCTCAAACTTCCTTTGATTAGGCAAGC
>JAPNXP010000018.1:1833323-2040042 GCA_028753945.1 Hexactinellida sp. DTS-2022 | reverse complement strand
CCCATTCCACATTTGATTTCGAAGCCGAGAATGATTCTATGCTAATTCGTCTTAATTTTTTGCTCGATCAGCTGAAATACTTAATTGTTGATAAACATGCTCGTCGTTATAATATTCTCACTCAGGTCTTTTGTCTAAAAGTTCACGGAATTTCACCAGCTTGTTATCGGCTTATCCAAAGCTCTAACTGTATAATACTTCCACACGAACGTAATTTGTTGAAGATCAAAAATAGTATTGGCCTAGAGAGTGAGTATACTAAAATTCTTCAAGAAATTGCTACACGTTTAATGATTTAGCTACACGTTTAATGATTTAGAGCGACATGTGATTCTTCAAATGGATGAAGTTCACATTCGTAGTGATGCATCCTATAAGGGAGGAAGGGTAATTGGGTAGATTCATAATCCGGATGATCCACATACTACAGTTTTTTCTATGATGATTTCTAGTTTATCGGCCAAGTTTTCCACCATTGTGCGATTAATACCTTTGGGTTCTTCATCTGCAGAATCATTATATCCTGTTAAATCAACTATTTGTGACATCGAAGCTTGTGGTCTGTTTGTTGAAGCTGTGTGTACTGATAATTATCCACTCAATGTTCGTTTATACAAATTCTTTTCAATTAATTCGAGACTGAAACCAAAGGTACAGCACCCATGCAATCCACAAAGAAGTTTAATTTTGTTTTTTGATTTTGTTCATATCATTAAGTCCATTAGGAATAATTGGTTAAATCTAAAAAATTTAGACAATACATTTATTTTTCCGAAATTTGCTGAATGCAAATTATGTGTACAACAAAATATCAGTAAAGTAAACAAAAGTTTTTACGTCTCCATTTCTAGAACCAACATTTTGACCACTCATTTTACCTCTAAATCTCTTTATCCTGAACTATGTTATGCACCCTT
Source organism: Hexactinellida sp. DTS-2022 (assembly GCA_028753945.1). Taxonomy (NCBI): domain Eukaryota; kingdom Metazoa; phylum Porifera; class Hexactinellida; species Hexactinellida sp. DTS-2022. Next base: position 2,039,125 of record JAPNXP010000018.1, on the reverse strand, counting down.
TCAGGATATCCGTAATTTATTCAATTCTGATAAATGTAATGTCTTGAAGCGAGCACCAAGATTAACAGCGAAAGCGTGTTGGCCCTCAAGGTTAGAACGACAAAATGTTAGTTTTGCTTTGAAAATTTTCCATGAGACAACATATGCCGGCTTATTATCGTGGAAAATGGAAAAAGACATTATACACACGAATCAAACAGTAGAATTCCTTGAATTAATCAATCAGGTGTGGAAACTATTCAATGTCAACTGGGTCGGAAAAGATATACGTTTTAAGGATGAATATTCAGCTCCAATTTATCCAGGAGATTTTCGTTTACAATTTTTAAACAACGTCGTCTCTTGGTTGGATATTTGGAATAATCTGCCATCTTTATATGGAAAGCTAACACCACAAACCTTTACCAGTTTCAGACACACATGCGAGGCGTTACCACTGCTGGTCAAACAACTTACCGAGAACTGCGGATACCAGTACCTTCTAACTGCAAGAATTTAAAATGATGCGCTGGAGCACCACTTTGGTTTATATAGACAGATGTCAGGGTCTCACTACCAGATTTCATTTAACCAAATTTTGGAAAGCGAACGCAGACTCCAACTTTCAAACATTCTAAAAGTGTTCGCTCTAAAATACGGTGCTATCTCTTGTGAAGACAGTATTTCTCTTAAAGAATACCTTCATAAATTTGCTGACGATTCTGATAGTTGTAATGAGGAGCAACACGATATAGAAGTTTATCTAACCACATTGAATGAAATTTCAGTTCCTGAAATAGAGGTTTCTCAAATGGAATGTCTCGTTTATATAGCAGGATACGCAGTCTTCTCTTACTTTAAGAAGTCTAATGGCTGTCTATCTTGCCATCATCTTTTAACATCAGATAAACTCCTGGAAGTTAACAATGACGTTGGTTCCCAATATACTTTGATTGATTTAGTGGATAGGGGCTCTCTTAAATATCCTTCTCGTTATGTGGTAAAATGTGTTTGCATATTATATGAAACCTTCCTCAAAATTGACAACTGTGAATCTTTAAGTAAGGAATTCTATTCTGGACCATCCCGTAGCCAGTTGATGAGTATCTCTATGAACTTTATTGCAGAGAGATACAGTGATGTCTGGAAAGATTGGTTTTTCTGTGGTGTTTGGAATTGGGATATATTAAAGAAAATGTGTTTAACTTGGTCAAACATTATCTTATCAAAGAGGGTTCGCAATTATAATGCCATGGTTTTAAAAAGAGATAACACTAAACTAAAAAAATAAAACTAATTTTCTTGCTTGTTTTGTTATAGGTTATTCTACTACGTATTGAGTGAGTCTACGAGCGTTAGAGAGAGCGATGAGTCTACGAGCGTTAGAGAGAGCGATGAGTCTACGAGCACTAGTTAGAGAGAGCGATGAGTCTACGAGCACTAATTAGAGAGAGCGATGTGTATACGAGCCTTAGAGAGAGCGATGCGTGTCTACAGTCAGTCGAACAGTTAAAGGATTCACATGCTGATTATGTACCATTTCTTGATTATGTATTTGTTCATATAGTATAATGCTGTATTGTTTGTGTTGCATTTAATTCATTAAAAATAACGTATTTATTTATAAATTAATATCCAAATATTATGAGAATTGGGGCTGGGTAGTCTTAGAATTTAAAATATAACATCTGTTACACATTAAAATACCACTGAAAGGCTTTATGACAATTAGTAGAAACTTGGAAAACCCATGGTAATTGCCATCCATGGTCCAGTAATTCACTAGAGTGCCATTGCTTTAGTATATAGATTGCTATGGATGAGCGTATTGAAGATTGGAAGCCCTTGTTTCAGGCAGCGACCGCGGGTTTGAGAACGACAGAGGGCGGAGTTCTAAAGGCGCTACAGATGTTACCCAATTACGTAAACCGTACTTACGCAGAGCGCAGGTTGGTAGTTGAGGTGATTGAGGAAAACAGGGAAGAGGCGAGCCTGGACGTAGCATTCGCCACTTTGATCAAGCAAATCGACCCTCCCGAAGACCCCCATCGTGCTTTACGAGAGTTAAGAAAAATGGATTGGCAGGCGGGTGAGAGTGTAGATGACTTTTTCTACCGCATGCAAGATCTAGCCCGTGAAGCAAGGACCTCGTCGTCAATGGCGTGCAACATTTTCGTATCTCAGCCATGCGCGGCGCCAGGATTTTCGAACTGGGGGAGCAGAGGGGGGGGCAACCAATTTTTCAGGGAGGCAGCTTTTCCATCTGTCAGAATCAGTGGTGGAAATCTGCTGTTAACAGCCATTTTGGCTGTTTGCTGTTAACAGCTAACTATTTGCTGTCAACAGCTAAGAATTCGTCCCCAATTGGCATTAAACCTTAACGCATTTAAGTCGCCTTTAATTGCTAATTAACGCCAATTTAAGCTGTTAACAGCCATTGTAAGTTGTTAACAAGCATAACAGCAAGATGCTGACCAATGCAATAATTGAAATATTATTATATAATCATTTAGTTTCAAATTTCACTGTTATGTAAATACGATATACAATTCGAATTTAAACATTTTTGAGTATAACTTTCTTTGCTTGTCTCTTTACTTAATTTTAATGATACAATTAATGAAGTTGAACAGCTTGAATTGGCTCTTAACAGCTCAAAATTGGCTGTTAACATCTTAAATTGGCTCTTAACAGCTTGAATTGGCTATTAACAGATTAAATTGGCTGTTAACAGCTTACATTGGCTGTTAACAGCTTGAATTGGCTATTAACAGATTAAATTGGCTGTTAACAGCTTACATTGGCTGTTAACAGCTTCGATTTCCATTTGCTGTTAACAGCTTGGCTGTTTCCATCCCTGGTCAGAAGTTATCTGAAAACAATGGAGCTACGATGAACTTGTCATACTTGCAAACTATCCAGAGATTTTGGACTTCATCGAAAATCCAGTGATTTTTTAGAAATCACCTACTAGATATGCAATGTATGTATTACAAATAATGTTACTTTTGAAGAAAATAATTATCACAAATACTATTAATAAATTTGTATTTTCTACTTTTATGTGCGGCGATGCTTCTATCCGAGATATACGAAAATAATATGGATGTTTTTTGATCAAAATTGAGCGAGCGTAGCGAGCGAACAAAAATTTTCAGACAATCTAGCATCTAGAAAACTGTCCAGGGGAATGAGCTTTGGGATTATCATGGGCGAATTTATCACATATAATTTTAACTTGAGAAAACACTTAATCCTTCCCCCTTACGGGGGGGCAGGATTTATACTAGGGAGCAGGGGGGGCAGCTGCCCCCCCTGCCCCCTCTGGCGCCGCGCCTGATCTCAGCTCCCCCTGAGTATACAACCTTCGTTGCGAGAGTGGCTGGATGTCCGGGAAGAAGTAGGTTCCAAGGAAGCTCGAGAGCTGATAGTCAAAAGTGAAAACAGCATTAGTAGAGAAGAATATACCTTTGGACTACGGGTATAGAGAGTTAGGAAAGATCGCGTACCTTCAACGGGATGAAGCGCCGAAAGTAAGGGTGGAGCCCGCCCCGGACGAGAGATATCCAGGACGAGGGTGAATGCCCGGTAGTATACATTACGACTAGCGGTAGGCCTAGAGGCGCGTCACGTGGTCAGGCTTATGGGCAGGGCAGATCGAGACCTTTCGAAAGACGTACCAGTGGACAGTACCAACAGAGAGGACGTTGTTTTATCTGCGGGTCAAACCAGCATTTCATGTCTCAATGTCCGGAGCGGTACTGCCAAAAGTGCGGGAGAAAAAGGACACGGAACCCGGAATTGCCCCAACACGAAAGCCTATAGGGGTGTGTTTCAAGCAGTTTCCAGGCAAGAGGGAATAAGAGACACCGCAGTCGTAGTGGCCATGAAATGGAACGATCAACCAATAGATGTGATGATCGATACAGGAGCTGGCCCCCTCCGTCGTGGATAAGCGTACCATCCAAGCAATGCAAATTCCCTACGAAACGAAGGAGGATCGGGTATACGGGCTTGGTCGAACGCCACTAGTGGTATGTGGTGTGGCCCGGGTTTCTATATACATCGGAGATTCCCATCTAGTAGACCATGAGATTGAAGTACTCGACACAGACGCAAAGACCGCAATATTGGGTAGGAAGTTTCTATCGCTGTATAAAGATACTACTTTCGATTGGGAGAATTGGCGAGTGAAGTTGGGGGAGCATTGGGTGCCTTCTCTAGCTGCTGTCTACGGAGGTCAGGCGGTTACAAGGGCTGAGATAGTGCGAATAGAGGCCGAGGGCGTCAGTTCAACTATCACGACTGGATTCGATATAAACCAGCAACTGTCTTCCAGGCAACGTCAAGCGATTTATCGGGTGTTAGAGTAGTGGAGAGGGGTTTTCGCAGAGAACCCGAAGAAGCCTCAGAAAATCAGAACGGCTGAGCATATCATTACTTTATTAGATGAGCGACCGATCCGTCACCGGCCGCTCCGTGTATCTCCTGAGATGGAAGCAGAAGTTTCTAAACAAATCGACGAGATGCTATGTAATGGGATAATACGTCCCTCGTCCTCACCTTGGGCCAGTCGGGTAATTTTGGTCAAAAAGAAGGATGGATCGCGGCGATTAGCCGTCGACTATCGGGATTTGAACGATATATCCAAGAAGGATGCTTATCCGATGCCTGACTCGCGCGACTTGTTTGATAGAATGGGAGGTTGCACAATATTCTCGAAACTGGACGGCGCATCGGCTTATTGGTGTATCCCAATGAGAGAAGAGCATAAGGATTTCACTGCGTTCGTTTCTACACGGGGACAGTTTGAATTCAACCGAATGTCATTCGGTTTATCAAATTCGCAGGCGACTTATCAGAGAGCAGTGGATCAAGCACTCCGAGGATGCCCAAACGTCCAAGCTTTCGTGGACGATACATGTGTGCACTCGCCCGATTTCGAGGCTCATTTGGACCATTTGGACCAAACGGTAGGTAGGTTTAACCGAGCCGGGATTCAACTGCGAGTTGATAAATGCTCTTTCGGATATGAGGAGGTCGAGTTCCTGGGTCACCGAGTCTCTAGTAAGGGTAGACGTCCCCTCCCCACAACTTTATCCAAAATTTCAAAATTTCCCCGCCCGCGGAGTAAGAAGGAGGTGCGCCAGTTCATGGGGGCTGGTGAATTGGTATCGCGATTATATTCCAAGCGTGTCAGATACGGCAGATCCATTACTCGCGCTGACAAACAAGGGGACGGAGTGGCTTTGGACAAAGGAGTGTGAGTGTAGTTACCAGAAGTTGAGGACACAGTTAATTAATGAGCCACAGCAGTTGGCTTTCCCGGATTGGAAGGTTCCTTTCTACGTAGAAACCGATGCATCAGGTATAGCGGTGGGGGCAGTACTCTCTCAAGATGATGTAACCGGCAGGAGGAGAATATTAGAGTTCTGCTCGAGTAAGCTGAACGACGCTCAACGGAAATACTCAGCGGGAGAGTTGGAGACCTACGCAGTGGTGGCTGCATTAAGGAAATGGAAGGTCTACTTGCAAGCGGCTAGTATGGTCGTCATAATCACCGACCACCATCCTCTGGAGTGGCTGAGGCGACAAAGAGACCCGAGGAACAAGTACGCAAGGTGGATTCTTGAATTCGAGCCAATTAATTACGAAACCCAGTATCGGAAGGGTCACGAAAACGGAGCGGCAGACTATTTGAGTCAGGTGCCTGGGGACGTAGATGACGTCATGGCTGACGAAGATAGTTTTGAGCTAAATGTGTATTGGTTAAATCGGGAGGTTAGCTTACTACGTGAGGACTTAACGGTGGGGCAGCTGAAGGACCAGAGTATCGTGAATGCCATCAGGCAACTACGAGAACAAGGAGAGATTATGTCGGGTCCTTTCAAAAAGCAGGAAGGTATGCGAATAGACGAATTAGGTAGACTCTTTCGGAAAAGGGCGTTAGTAATTTCTCGGAATCAAAGAGCAGAAGTTACCGAATTAGCACACAGAGTCACACATTCGGGGGTAGAGAAAACGTGTGCGTATTTACGAGACAGATTTTATTGGGTAGGGATGAGGAAAAACGTGGAACAGTGCTGTAGGGTGTGTATAGTGTGTTTGGAGAACAAGAGAGTGATGAAGAAAAGAGAACCGTTGAAACCGATCGTATTGGATAACCCGGAACCGAGAAGAGCTATTGCAGCGGATATTGCTGTACTACCTTGGGGCGCGGAAGGTTACCGATATATATTGATAATCATTGATCTGTTCTCGAAGTTCGTTGAAATCGTCGCTATGCGAGACCAAACAGCTGAGTCCGTAAGCAATGCACTACTAAATGGGTGGATACATCGGTATGGAGTTCCGGACATGCTCTTGACGGATCAGGGAAGGAACGTCGATGGAGAAGCAGTACGAGAAATGTGCGCGGGTTTCGGGATAAAGAAAAAACATTCATCGGCTTATCACCCTCAGAGCGATGGGCAGGCGGAACGAGCGGTAGAGAGTGTCAAACAAGCATTGCGCTGTTTTCTTGTAGACCGTACTTGGATAAGACAAGTTGGCCAAGTGTGCTCCAGGAGGTAGCATTTAACGTGAACTCATTGATGAGTAGCAGTACAAAGTTCACACCTCAAGAACTGATGTTCGGAGCAAGTATAAGGTCGACGATCGATCAGGTCGTGGGGGAATGTCAGAAAACGGGTGGCAAAGAGATGAGATCCAGGGAACAGGAGGAATGCGTGAAGGAGGCTGCTGAAAATATAGCCAGTGCTAAATCCCAAGCTAAAAAGTACTACGACAGGAATACAGTAGAAAAACCGACGTGTGTCCTGGTGGGTCAGAGCATTTTACTAAGGAACTTTACGCGAGAAGATGGGTTAGCTCCAAAGTATATAGGCCCTTACTTAGTATGTGATACCAAGTACCCTAACCTAAAGATTAAAAGAGGAAACAAGTACTAGTGGGTTCACCTCAACGATTGTAAGATTGTTCCTGAGCTGTCTCCCGAAATACTACATCCCGAGGAGGCGATGAGTGAACCTATTCCCCCAGAGATAGACGTGGCGCAATCGGCACAGTTGGATGGTAGCATATCTTCACAAGCGGATATAACCGAGGACGAAGTAGTAGAACATATATCGATAGAGGAACCGGATAATCCGTCATTAAGCGGATTGAGGCGTTCGTCTAGGATTCGCAAAGAACCCGAGAGATTTGGTGCTCCTGCTTACTGGTCGTAGTAGTTTTGTTAGGAGGGAGGTGATGTCATGGATTATATAACTTGTAGGCATTTCCATGCAACCACAATAGCAATAGTCACTCCCTAATAAACGTGTGTTAATATTATGTAGTTAGTTAGTATTCTCAATTGTACTTCTACCGAAATTAAAGTTTACTTCTTATACAAATTGTAAGAGTTCGTTCGTCACAAATACATGTATGTAGAAACGATATATATACGTATCTACATGTTCATCTAGGTAGGTATTCATGGCATTAAATTGAACATGTGGAATTTACCTTGGGTATATAAAATCTGTTTCATATTTGCTACGTAAATTTAATGTTTTGATGATTTCATAAGTAATGAACAAGTATTCTCACTTCATTTGTGTCCCCTGGGACATCATAGCATACACAAATTGCTTTATTAAGAGTGTATTTTGTTATGTCATACCTGCCAACCTATTTCAGTTATATCCCTGTACGGGGCTCCAATTCACCTGTACAGTGGCCAAAGTCCCTGGATACCCCTAATTTTTTTTCGCTCGCTCGTCTAGGTGATCCCTGTACACTTACACTAAGAGGAATTAAACTAACCAACAAAGCATTCATGCAGAATGCATGGCAAGAATACTATCATGTTAGTTATATTGATTAAGTTTGACATAATCAAATTACTCACTTTTGAGGAGAAAAAATTGAATTATATAGACTGTGCAGGGAACCCATGTACGCTTGAATATGAACTGTTAATTTACACATAACAAAATGCAGCATTTTGAGGGTGTAGACATTTTTAGGCATTATTAGACTCACAATCAGTAATATTGTCCCAAAGAAACGTCAGCCTATACAGAACAGCCAAAATGGTTAAAATCCCTGTACGGTTAGCAGGCATGTTATGTTAGATTAACATAGAAATATATATTATTCATTGGAGTAACTAGTCGGTTTCAATGCTGTTAATTTCTTTAGTATTATGATTTTGACACAATTTCAACTTCATTTATATTAGTGAACGACCGAAATCAGTATTTTACCGAAACGGAATTTCGGCCGAAATCAAAATTCCCACTGAAATACCGAAACCGAATTTCGGTATTTCGGCCACAATAAATGCTATTTAAATTAATCATCACAGTTGTATTAACATAATTAAGTAAATTTTCAATTACGTGTGTTGTGTAACTAGCTTTTTCTAATAAATGAAATCAACTTTGGGTAAGTTTTCTCGACAAAACAAAATTTTCCCACATTTGCTTTGAGTAATCTATTCCTCTCATCGGTTACAATGTTGAAAATAAACGTTCGACATCAGTAGTGGTTGGTGGTGGAGTAATTGCCAAAGTGGAGAACAATTACTGGACATTTTGCTAATTAAGAATTGAGTAAACGCCTGATAAATTATGAATACGATAATACGATTCAAAGACTTATTGTACTAAGGTTTATCAATTGAAGACTATTTGTACAATGGCACTGCACATCTATGGTTTATCAATTGAAAGACTATGTGGATTGGTCTGTTGAATGTTTATTTAGCACTCTTGATAAGTATTTTGTCCTTATTAGGAAGTATTACAATACAGTAGAGCCTCTGAACAACCGAAACTTTGAGACCGGAGTCGTTGTCCGTTATTTAGATGTTATCGGTTATTTGGAGGTCGAGCCTTATATTAGCTAATAGTATTATAATACACTATAAATTGTGCTAATACATCTCTAAATCACACTGTACATAAATAATAGTCACTAATTGTCCGCAGGGCCCCAAGTGGACAAATGGTGAACATGACGATTAGAGAACTAGACAATTAGGGAATTGGACTATAAGGGAACACCACTTGATGACTAAAAATAGTTATGCAAGTTAGTTTGCACGGAGTATTGTATCTTGAAATTCGCAACTGAGTCTATGGCAGAGCCAACACTGTTTATGGCTTGAATATTCCCTTTCTGGGCCTGCAGAAATGTATACACATCTTCAAGTGCCAGTAGAGCCACCTTGAAAATTAGTTACCTTGGATCGAGGTTGTTCAACATCAATATCAACGACTCTTTCTGTACCAGTTACTCGATCCGAATCATCAGAATCTTTATCTTCATCTTGCTGATCTAGCCCAAGATCTACCATAAAGTTGACATCCCAATTTCATTGTCTTGGTATATGAACACTGGGAGAATACCATCTCCTTGTAGATACTCCTCCAAAGTACAACGATTATCAACAGCCATGGACCTCTCAATAAGAGTTTGAATCTCTCCTCTGAGTCTCTGACATCACATTCAAGGAATGGATCTGCACTATCATCATCATATCCAACAGTAACAACATCTATTTCATCACTTAAGTTTCCAGCTTTTTGAAAACATCTAGAAATTTTTCCGAATGAACTAAAGATCAAGCCTCGTTCACCCATCTAATTTCCGAAAGTATATTTACCGACTTTACAACATCAGAAGCAGTGTCACATGAGTCAATCTTTGAGAGAACAATTCTGATATTGCTAAACATTGTTGCCAATTCTCGGAATGACAGCCTGCATTATCCATCAATAGTATAATGAAACGGATAGTACCTATCAATCGATGATTCAATATTTTTAGGACTGTCTCCATGATTTCCCGAGTCATCCATGTTTTTTTTTGGCTGAAGTAATTTACGGGTAATTCGGATTTATTTATTCCTTTAACGAATCTTGGATTTTCAGATTTCCATATTAAAATAGGATGTTCTTTCGTACCAGCTGCGGAAACAAAGAACGCAACAGTTACACGTTGTCTGACTTTCTTTGCCCCTTTACATTCCTTTCCCTTTTCCCCAAATCCGCAATAGGGTAGAGCCTTCCAAAAACAGCCGTCTCATCCATATTCCTTCCATTGCATAGCCCTGTAAAATCTCGGGAAGCCGCTCTTTCCATGAACTTAGGGTTGGTCCCTGCACATCACCTGACTCTCCACAAACTGTTTCACATTGTATCTCAATTTCCACTTCTGTAACCAGCCCCGAGAACATTTAAAATTTGAAATCTTAATGCGCTCGGAAATTTCTTTAGCCTTAACCATCAGCTGAGGTCCTCCTGGAAATATATTCTTCGAGCATGCTAGGATATAACATTCATAAAGTACTTTATTTCACTGAATTGTGATTTACGACCTATCACATTTACATGTAGTCTATCCACAGATGCGTTAGACCATGGGTTTTCAACCTGGGAATCGCGAGGCTTTATAGGGGGGTCGCGAAAGGTTCCGAGAAATATTATACACTAACCGGCCAAAACTATTTGAAAAACAGGAATTTTAATGCAGACACAATCCTCGTCCGGTATCTTATTAACGGCCGTTTAGACTACTCTGAAATCACGATATATATATTTCTATAGTTGTTACCATTGTGATTCCATGTCATTTTAACCAATATCCATGAAGCGGCATTAATTGTCTCTGCCACCTGCCACTTGTGGCACAAGTGGCACAATTGAGAATGTGTGTATATTTCAGTAGAAATAATCGTAATGATTTGAAATTATGTTTAATGAGTAATTCAATCGTGTGGAGTTCAAATCTGTAATCAGAATTTGCATATTCTAATTGCCTCACAATGATCAGTAATTATACTGTATATTTAATTAACTAATTATTTAGTTAATGAGTTTAACACCTCAATAAAAATGTAAATTGAAATTTTTTAATATTTTCTTAATATTGACATATCATTTTATATAAACATACACGGTGAAACGTCAACAAAATGTTATTATCCTGCTAGAAGCTTGAATGTATGAATTCAAATTATTGCTGTTCGAATAATTTTGACCGGCTAGTGTGTATCAGCTATAACAAAAATTTTAACATTAACATTGTGGGGGGTCGCGAAGATTACCACATCTGTAAAAGGGGTCGCATGGTACAAAAGGTTGAAAACCCCTGCGTTAGACTCATACATGGTAGAATTGATTCCTTGTTCTTGAGGATGCTTGCAATTTGAATCCTACAACAAGAAAATTTTTCTCAATGCTTCTGATACTGATGCCTGGATTCTTTTCAGTGAAGTGAATCAATTCAACTTTCTTCAGATTTAGAAATTTTCTCTTCTTTGGTACTAGACTAGTCATCCTATTAATTAAATGTAACATTAATACAATTCAAGTAACATTAAGTCAATTCTAATCCCACTCGTCACTATTTTTCTTATTTGGATAATAAATTAAGTACGGTGGAAGTGGAGCGAGCTTAAAATCGCGCCAAGGACTGGAAGAAAAGATTGAGGATTTTAGGTAGATTATAGTGGCAAACTGGCAATACCTCACACTGGTTTCACTGTATAATATTCAATTAATATGTAGATATCGTTACAGTACTTTGAAAATGTGGTTTAATAACAAGTTATAAGATTTATGTATGCATTGCTGTTTCCTCAATATACGTATAATAAGATATGAAGAAAAATTTAAATTATAATTAATCTATTTGACATGGCTTGTAAACACAGCATACCTAAAGAACTGGAACTTTTAGAGATCCAGTCATACATAAGGGGTTACCATGCTTACAAAGACAGTTGGACTCCAGTGCTGGGTGAAACACTTTCTTTAAAGAGAGAGACGACAAACCCAAAAGATAAAAATGCAGTAGCAGTTCATATTGAAGAGACTATTGTAGGATATGTACCTTATAATATTGCACCATACAAGATTATTACAAGTCTCGATTTCTAAAGAGAGATGTCAACATCGCTTATGCAAAAAAGTGACAGGGGAGAAAATTAATAGAGGTGCTGGTTATGGACTAGAAATCCCCTTTATATATCAGCTCTATGGACCCAGGGAATACATTGATAAATTAAAAGAAATAATTTACTCTTTGAAGACCAATGGATTTGTATAGAGAGCTAATTTTATCATAATATTGTATATGTTGCAGGGTAAATGCGTTTCCAGGCGAAACGCGTTTCGCCTAGGCCAAATGCGTTTCCATTTTTATATAATCATCATGGGTGTCCAGGGTGTGATACAGAGGGGGGAGGGCCCTGGGATTCCCCCCCCCCCCCCAAGGAAAGATGCCCCCTTCCCAGGAATTGCTTAACTTTGTCTCATAGTTATTAAATAAAGGATAAGTAATTGCTAATATAAACAGGATTAAAGATAAAATGATTATGCCAAATAAATACATTAGTTTTGGCCTATACATGTATATGCTGCTCCCTTATCCAAGGGAACAGTATTTTTCGAGGAAAGTTTCCCCCCCCCAGGAAAAATTTCTGTATCAATCCCTGGTGTCTATTATTAGATAATAATATCACTTTATATTGCTCATTGTTTATAAGGTAATTAGAGGCTATTATTATGAGTAATTTATGACCATCCAAGCTCTTCCTTTTCAGTGTTATTTAATTAATTATCTGACCCCATTTAGAGGACTCTATTTACTCGACCTTCTAACATAATATGATTAATTAACGCCCAGATTCATCCTAAACAAATCAATATCATGATAGTTCAAGACAAGTTAACATTCCGTACATTTATAGATAGACCTACCACATATATTATGTTGAGCGCTGACTGTGCTCGTCTACAAGTAATATCTAATTATACTGTATTTACACGTAGGTACGTTAGAATCTTATTATGATATGTAAGGGACCTGTGAAATTACTGGTCATGTTTGAATATATGTACTGACACCTGTTTGAATTCCAACCACCCGTGCAGTTCACTATTGTCTGTATTTTTTCCGAAGGAGGAGTGCAATATATGCTCCCAAGTGCCATTTATTTATTGGAAATTTCCTCAGAAGTAAGAAGCGTGAGACTAGAGAGGGATGATTGAAATTGCCTAAAAAGTAAATATGACAAAGAACTCAGTATCTATGTAGCGGTACCTACACAATACATCTCAACGTTTCGCACTTGGAAAATAAGCCCTGGAGGATTTTGCGGGCCAAATGGTTATCTCCTAACTAATCCAGGGATAGGTATTAACTATTAGGATATTCCATAAACTCAACATTATTTTCCTGTTATGCAGTGAACCATTTTCTGTCCTCTCTTCGCCTACAATATCTCTTTATGGATATTGGTTTCCCTATGCTAATAGTCTACGCTTTTTGTGACGCAACAGTAAGTCCATCGAAATAATGGTCACAAATTGCATGGATATGATTATTAGAACCTGGCCAAAAAAGCATTAGTGCAATCCGCCTCCAAAGAGTACATCATTGTACAGGTATATCTAGAACCTGTGGATTGTAGGAGTAAATGGGATAATGCGAATTCTCTGGGGTTTAAAGTTAGAAGTGTCTCGGCGGATTTCAGTTGGAATATACTCAGGAATTTATGGTCTGATATCAGTCTAACTTGAAGCATGGTGACTATGGCTTACAATCTAGGGATCCCGGGATTCCGATCCATTTAACCTCCGGTATTGTAAGCCCTAATGGTGACTACGAGGCTCCATCATAACATCGTTGTAGCTGTTCTGCACAATGTTTTCATATGAATGATACAGTGGAAACTCATTTTCCTCACTGTGAACTGCAGAGGGAGGAGATAGAACTGGGAGCTCTTCTTCCAAACTAAATGTGCTGTGCTTTGTAAATGATACTGCTAAAATTAAGTTTTCTAGTTAATTCAAATCGTTAATGATGGAGTATACCGGTAAACCAACCACTTTTGGTAAATCAATCCACTTTGTAACTAACGGGCCCTTTGGTCTCGATCGCCTCGCTACCAGTTTGTAAACAACAACAATAAATGTTCATATTAGAAAATTCATAATTGGCAGGTTCTGAATCAGCATACTTGTTTACGTTTGTCAACATTTGGAAACTTGTCTCAAACTCAATTACAAATGCGGTCTCTATTCTCCTATCATTTTAGTACAATCGGAAAACAAAGACGCACCAATTTTAATAACCGATTTCAAATGAATAGCGAGACCGCTATTCATTTGAAATCGGTGAATGTTGAAGTGGAGTCAAGCTCAGGCACAATAATAATTCAAGCGTGGTACTACAACCAAGGCACTGCACTGCTAGAAAACCCTAGAGCAAACTGAAGAAACTAAGAGCTGAAGTTAACCTTACAACAAGAAATTAACCAAAAAAATCTCAACATAATTATTTGTTAATTACATGCACTGTACGCACTACACCATCAATTGCAACTCACACTTTATATCCCAATAACTTTAGACACAAATTATTCTTTAACTTTATGGTAAAGCGAGGAAGGACGCTAGCAACAGACTTAAAACGCAACAATTTTTATATTACACTTGCTATATTGATCCCAAACTTATTAAATTCCCGAAATATTATCAAACAGGTAGGATTCTTGTTTACAACACACATGAACAGTTCTTCCTCCTCAGTGGCTATATCACTAGCAATGTTGTCAGATATACTCCTAGCACATCTTTCACTAACCTTAGATTGGCTGTTCCAAATAGAACTCTGTATGAAGAATAATGGTAGGATGTGAACTGGTGTTTAAATTTATTACATGAGGGCAATGGACACAAATTAAACATACTCTAGTTAACGTTCCCAGTTAAAATCAGTTGTCAGTATGTAATAATGCTACCACATAAACAAATTACTTGTTATCATCCTTCTTTTTCGAGAAAAATGGGACGGGAGGCAGCATTTTATCAATATTTATTAAATATTGGCTAATATTTAAGTGTTCATTCACTTACAATGACGAGGTATTTCACTAAACCAGTATAGTATTATATTAAACATACTTATCAAACAATCGCTCACTTATACTATATAATAATTCGCTACTCAGAAGTAAATTGAGTAAATTGTATAAATCTTATTAATGAATAAAATAGAGTAATAAAATACTATAACGAGAGTTAAGTTAATTCGTATCAATAAATAATTAAATACGTGTAACAATGAAAAGGCCGAGCTTGGATGGTCATAATTTACTAATAATAATAGCCTCTAATTACCTTATTATATCACCTTTTTTGGTGAAAATGCAAATATTTCTCTTTAAAAACCAATAGATCGTTGTCCCAGTACAAAATTACCTAGGGATACAAATTTTCAGCATCCTGGGACTCCTATTCTTTCCAATTAATTCTGAACACACACACAAACACACAAACACACAAACACACAAACACACAACAATTGTGCTTTAAATATAAAGATACTTCTTCTATTTTCTGTCAAAAAGTGTCTACAACTCTATCCAAGTCTATGTCCACTTCCCTTTCAGGAGCAAGTCGAGCTAAATTTGATTTTCATTATCTAACTTATGTTTAAAATCACAATATCATTAGTAGCAGACAACAAAATAGAAGCATGGTCATTGCATTGTCACAAAAACGAAGTGTTTTAATAATTATAAAACTCAGCACAGATTTGACCCAGTAATTGTAAGTTATGTGTAAAATATTAACTAAATTGTTCAGAATTGGGAGTGCCCAAACTGAATTTGGGGGTGCCCGGGAACCCTGGGTCCCACCCAAGCTACGCCACTGCTTTGATGCATTATTTTAGTTTAAACCAGGGTTGTAAATCAAATCAAATGTTTCAAATATTTGATTTGATGTGATTTGAAATTATTTAAATCCTCAAATGATTTGATATGATTTGAGTTGAAAATATTTGAATTCTCAAATGATTTGATTTGATTTGATTTCAAATAATATGAAATCTTTTTCAAATCATTTTCAAATCAAATCTTTTTTTGGATCATTTTTCAAATCTTATTCACATCATTTTCAAATCATTTTCAAATATATAAAATCGTTTTCAAAATTTCAATACGATTTGATAGTTACTCGGAAATGATTTGAATATTTCAAACATTTCAAATATTTGATTTGATTTGATTTGAAAATATTTGAAATTACAATTGATCTAATTTGATTTGATTTGAAATATTTTGAAATCTCAAATGATTTGATTTGATTTGATTTGAGAAAAAAAATGATTTATTTACAGCCCTGGTTTAAACAAGTTGCAAAGCACATAAAAGAAAAGATCACAAATTGTAGACAAAATCCAAGCAAGGGAAAACTTGAGCAGGGCCGTGCGAGCCTATTTTTACCTACCCAGGTCAAACCCAATTCATCAGTGTTCCCCACGAGTTATCACTTTTATCATATAATATTTTGAATAAATTATTTTCTTATTAATGCACTCTAATTTTTATTAATGATCTGAAATATATATTTTCATAAAAAATATTTAATAGAACTAACGAAGCGATAAGGATATATATTACACTACTAAAAACAAATTAAGAACACTAATTCAAACTTGAGGCTGAAGTTCTTTAAATATTTTATCAATTTCAGGCTCAAAGAGCTTTTTTTTGCTCTAAATATTCGTTTGTAAGAAAGGACTTAGTAAATTTTGATATAGCACTAACTACCCATATTAATTAATTGATTAATTGATTAACATTTAACAATGTAACGTGTATATTTTAACTTTTAATGTGTGCTGATAAAAATATTGAGATTGCTCTTATCAAAAAATTAATCTCAGTTCCTCATGAGTTCCGCCGAATCTCAATGCTGAATCTCAAGCTGGAGTTCCTTATCAAGGTGTTCCTTATAAAAAAACGTGTATAATCAATTTAATTAAAATGTACAAATTTGACATAATATATGGAGTCCACTTTTTCCAGTGCATAACAATATAATCATAACAATATTACGTATTGGTTTTAGATCTCAGTTAGTCAGAACCTGGTTAAATGACCAGGTCAACCTGGTCAGAACCTGGTCTGGAAAATTCTGCCCTGGTTTGATCTGGTCAGTTTGTATTAGTGACACGGCCCTGAATTGAGTTAGGTGTAATCTCAAGATTCCTCCGGTATGAATTTGATGAATTAAGTTTAGCAGGGAGCTGCACTGTCGGGAAATTAGTGGAAATATACTTTTTGACATACTCAGATGTCAATAACATTGCCATAACTGAGTTCTACTAGCTCCAAAACCTAGGTGATAAAATATTAAAATAAAATGTTTCTAAAATGCGCGACGTGGGTTACTTAGTGACTTTAAACCATATATAATAGGATTTAAAAAAATTCTACCATGTTCAAAAATATGATCAATAATCATGTGTGAACAATTAAAATTGTTAACAAGCCTAAATATATAATTTTAGACTGAATGATCATGAATTGTCTAGAACTACATTTAAGAGACTTCATACATCATTTTTCATAGTGCCATTCAGTTTGTAGCTACCGATAACCTATATGTGAATAATACTTTATTAGAGTATATCAGAGATGCAGCGGTCCGACAAATTCATGGACCGGACCGGACCAGACCGTCATTGAATTTTTCTGCAAGGTCCGAACCGGTCCAGACCGCACAATTAAAACCTTGGACTGGTCTGAACTAGACCAGACCGATCATATTTATGTGTACGTTAAAGCATTCTATTAAGTAGATTTTTGTAAGATTTATTTCCATAAAATATAAATTCCTTATTAGTTATAATATTAAGACATATGATTAGAATGTATTAGGATGTTAGGTGATAGTATATCGCTAGTAAGTTATCGACAATTAGAGATGCTAATCAATTAAAAGCAGGGTTGCCAATCCAATCGATCTAAATTTTGTCAATCGATATCGATAACCAATCCAATCAATTATATGATCTGACATTCCAAATTCCAATCCAATCGATTATTTATCGATTTTCTATCGATTATTTATCGACTATTTATCGATTACTTGTCGATATTCATCGATTAATTTTATAGATTATTTATAGACTATTTATCATTTTAATAATCGATTATCTATCAATTATTTATGGATTATTTATGGATTTTCTATCGATTATTTATCGAGTATTTATCGATTGTGCATAAATTATTAGAATTTATAGAATATATATTTAGGGTTTGTATTTTGTTTTTCATACTTCGATGAAACAAAGAAATATAATAATATAATAATATTATTCTCCTTTACTCGCAAAAATAGATAAAAATTCGTCGATAAATATCCAATCGATGAAAACGTTGGGCAATCCAATCGATACAAAATTCAGCAATTGATAATCGACAGACTCCCGATTGGATTGGATTGGCAACCCTGATTAAAAGTGGTAAGAAGGCTTATTTTTAACAAATGCCTAGCTAGCCATAGTCGCTCAACAAAATTACGTTCGGACTGGACCGGGACCGTCGGTCCGGTCCGGTTTATTCTGGACCACGGGTTGGTCCGGATTGCAGCATCTCTGGAGTCTATCTAGGATAGTTTTCCTATTTCCACTTACACAGGGGAGTGCTGGACATACAATCGATGCGGGATTCCCGCTCGGGTCCTATTGGGAGCCGCTCTAGGGCCTCCCTTGTGGGGCCGTAGGCCCCTACTGCGATTACTGGGCCACTAGAGAACCGAACTAGTGAGCTCTTCTAAATGGAATCCCGTAAGGCCAATTGTAAGGAAGCTGCTAAATATTCTGGAGAATGAGCGGAAATTTTCTATGGTGTCACAGGGAGAGATGTCAAAGAAAGAGAAAGCATCGCGCTAGAAGGCACATTCAGCAAAATATATCCAAACCTCTTCCAATTAGAAACCACATTATCAGATAAGCCGTATGGTATTTTTGAAGGATATGGTAACGGTTGGTGATAGTCTTGGTTTCATTTTTACTGTGCCGACTATACTTTAATATAGTGGCCCAGTATTGAAATCACTGCCTTTATTACTGTGCCGACTATACTATAGTATAGTGGCCCAGTATTGGTCTTAGTGCTTTGGTTACCAATTATTAGTCCGTAGCCTCTCTACTGAACAGAGTTTTACTAACTAAGAGCCCAAATTTCAGGATATGTGTCTCATTGGTTACAGATGTGCACCTGGGGTCACGATTTTTGATTACATTTTTGACGACAAATTTTTACACATATTTAATGTTGGAAAAATAACAATAAATTGTGCCACAATATTCTATTTATATGCATTCGATAGAGAATTAAATTCTACACCTTTTCACAGTGCACGAATTTTCAAATTGTACTTAGTTTGTGCCACAATTGAGTTGCAAGTTTCCTTTGTTTACTAACACTTCAGTTCAATTGAAAGTGTTAAATCTAATTCTATTGTTTCAACTCGTGATTATTATATTGATTCAACTTGTGAGATCGAGTAGGCTTCTATTTTCCAATTAAAACTAAGATTATCTATTTCATAACAACGACAGATTATGTGATTATATTTACTTCTTCGAAAATATTATTGCACAATGGATACATGACATATATAATTCTAATTAATTCGCTCTGTGTTTAACGTATAGAGACGGTTCCAATTAGATTATTGGGGTTATCGAGTGCGCTGAATTCAAATATGATAGTGAAATTCGATTTAAATTAATAATAATTGAACTTAATTTATTTTGATTCTCATAATATTGGTGTTAAAATATTAATAGATTAATTAAATATTTACACTAATTATCTAAATTTCATTAATCTCAGAAATGATATAAGATAGAAACAAACTTTAAATTTATCAATTGGTCCTTATGGCACGTACCACCTATACAAGTGGATCTTGACACCTTGCAGCTGGCTTCTATTTAATTGTTGTATTACTATTTAAGGAATTAAAACAAATTAAATTAAATAAGGAATTTGTTGACTTAATTCAACTCAACCGTGGATAACATTGCTAAAATAAATAACTAATAATATAATTTATTATTATTACATAATGAATGAATGGCATTAAACTCAAGATGGTCTATGATAGAAACAAACTTCAAATGTATTTACCGTTCCTTGTGACTCGGACCGATTAACAAATGGTTCTTCACACCTTGGGCGTTGATGACTTGGCGAAAAAAAAATCCAAAATTGCAGCCTGCGCCGACAGCATGTTCCTTTGGAGGCACTATCAATAAACCACCAACAAATATAGTGCCACCAAAGGAACATGCGTCGGCACAGGCTGCAATTTTGGATTTTTTTTATTTTATTTTTCTCCGTAGATAGTGCCCTGGCCAGAGCTTAATTGTTGATGGGCTGAAACTTGGCATGTAGGTGCGATGGGACCGTCTAATTTGCACCTGGGGTTACGATTTTTGATTAACAAATTTTTTACACATCTTTAACACCTTTCAAAATTTGTCTGGTCCATAACTCAAAAAATGTTTTACTAAACCCCCAAATTTTATTTCACATTTGGATTCACCATAAAATTCTGCGTCTCATGGGAGAAGAAATTTTTCAATAAGGTGTTTAATTTCTGCCACAAATGGGGGTTGAAATTTCTTTGTTTACTCACACTTCAATTTCAGTAAAACTGTGAAATCTAATTCCATTGTTTCAACTTGTAATAATTATATTGAATCAACTTGTTAAAATCTTACTCTATTGTTTCAACTTGAGATAATTATATTGATTTTAATTGTGATGTTTCAATTTGAGATAATTATATTGATTCTAATTGTGAGGTCTAGTAGGCTTCTATTTAATTATAGTATTATTCAACGATGGATTAAAGCTAACTAAATTAAATAAGGGAATTTATTTAATTTATTGAATTAACTGTGGATAATAATGCTAAAATAATTAATTAATTATATAATGATAATCTATGCACATTTAACTGAAGACTGCCCAAGGCTTTTTCTGCAAAATAGGATATACTGTAGTTCATTGTATTTATTATTTAGATATTAGTGATTCGAGATCCAAAAAGAGCACAGTAATATCTAAACATGCTACAATTTTTGAAAAGAAATTCATCAAGGATTTGACAAAAAGTGATGACACATACCTTTTCTCTTAAAATCAACATAACAGACCTAGCATATCAATAAACCTTTGTTTCTCAACATGAACAAATACGACTATAGTGCTACATATCAAATCTTCAAAGTTTGAACAATTCTGCCTCAGGATAAAAAAGTTACGTTGATATTCAAAAAATCGACAAATCTGTCTTAGATGAACCATGGATTACCAGAAATTGAATTTATTTGAGTAATATCTTTCACAACTCTATAATAGACTAACAAAATATCCTAAAAAGTTATTATTAGTATAATATCTTCTTACGGCTATTTCCACAGTGAAATTTTAATTAATCCTATGTACAAAAGCTAGTGGCATGCAAGTGGAGCATTTCACTTTTCTGCTACGTAATCATCGCAAATTTTTGAAATTTTCTTTTTTTTGATTGAAATCGATAGAGTATACAAAATAATCCCTACATCCTTATTTACACGAAATTTGAATGATTTTATCGACCACTTTTCCAAATGTCACGTTTTGAGAATCTGGGCAGTGTACGGTTAATGAATGTTATTAATTACAATGATGGTTTAAGATAGAAACAAGCTTCCAATTTATCAATCGTTCCTTGTGGCTCGTGACCACTTGACAAATGGGTCTCAACCACTTTGGGGTTGATGACATGATGAAAAAATCCAAAATTGTAGCTGCATGACAGCACTTTCTATGGAAGCACTATCAATTAACCAGCTTCCAAGATATAGTGCCTCCAAAGGAACATGCGTCGGCACAGCTGCAATTTTTGATTTTTTTTTTTCTGATGAAATTGTAGTTTTCTGGCAGAAATTTCATAAAATGTCTCTTAAAGGACATTATATATAGTATTTTCTATCTGAAATAACGGTGTTTCTACAAATAATTGGGCAGAGAACTACTATGGCAAATTGAAATCTATAATTAAATGCAAGCGGCCAAGAATAAGCAACTTTTTAGACTCACTTAACGAAAATATACTAGGTACGGACAACGAACTATCAAGAATGAAAAACGGACACCAATCGCAAGACCAAAGAAGAAAAAAGTTTACTAAATGATGAGCATCGTCTTAAATGTAAAGAAATTTATCGAAGGTGTTTTTACAACGCTAGAATATCTTAGGTGCATCAGTAGTACGGTGGGTTCTGAAACGGAGATAAGTCAGACGAATAAGATGATTTAACTTGAGCTGATGTTAGTGATGCTCCTACCATAGAAAATTCAAATGCACATTTGTGTGTAGTTTGTTTAATGGCATGAGAAACTAAATTGATTTTCATGCCCTGTAAATATGCAAACTGTTGTGGGCACTGAAGCACACAAAAAAGAGAACTTGGACAAGTCTGCCCAAATCGACGTTCTGTAATTCAGAGTATAGTCGAAACCGGGTATTTCTGACTATTTTATTGCAGGATAAAAATAGTTAGAATAACCGATTGTTGAAATAACTGAGTTATAATAATGCGATAAAGTACCCCTCGCTAATCCGAAGTCTTCTGCCAAAAAATATAAACTGCCCGAATTAGTTAAATAACACAAATTCTATATGAACAATTCTCAATTCGTTAACCATAACGGCTGATTTGGGATACTGTAGCAAACAAGTAAATTACCATTTTGAACGCGAAATTA
Source organism: Hexactinellida sp. DTS-2022 (assembly GCA_028753945.1). Taxonomy (NCBI): domain Eukaryota; kingdom Metazoa; phylum Porifera; class Hexactinellida; species Hexactinellida sp. DTS-2022. The sequence goes on along the minus strand of JAPNXP010000018.1, from coordinate 2,016,522 downwards.
AACCAATTTCGCACTCAAAAAGTTTCATGATGTACGAGTAGTTAAGCTCAACATTAATTAATTATTTCTCAAGTTGTACTGACCTTTTTGTGCAAATTTAAATCCAAATATTCTTGGATCTACTGTTGAGAATAACGAGGATATAATTCGATAGAATAATCCCATGTAAAATATTAGTCAAGTTGGAATTTCTTATGCCATAAATAGTTAGAATAACACAACAGGACCGTGCCAGTAATACAAACTGACCAGTTCAAACCTGGGCAGATTTTTTCAAAACCAGGTTCTGACCAGGTTAAAAAGGTCAGAACCTGGTCATTTAACCAGGTTAACCAGGTCAGAACCTGGTTATGAAGACCGCGTGGAGGTAAAGTGGTCCTGAGTGAAGCAACCGACCGAGACCGAATGTCTTGTAATATATCATACCCCACACAATTTATTAGGCTTGATTAACAAATTCCGAAAAGGGGCTAAAAATCTAAAATTATAGCTATGCAGACACAATTATCTTCTGGAGGCACTATTAGTCATTGAACCACCAAATATAGTGCCTCCAAATGAAAAAGCAGTCGGCAGAGCTGTAATTTTAGATTTTTGACTGAAGTTTACTCAAAATATCCTAGTCATAACTCATGGGGAGCACAGATGTTTACTCTAATTATGTTTGATCTGGTCAGATAAAAATGGCACTGCACGAGAACATTTAGTCATATGATAAAAGAGTTATTTTAATACAGTGTTTCATAGAGATTGTAAACAGGCCATGTAACTAAATAACATCTCTTCATTTTAGTCGTCAATTGAAATGTATAGTGTAAAATAAATTCACTACACACTAATCAAGTGTTTCAGAAGATAGATAGCGTTCAAAGTCTTGTAATCTTATCTAGATAGTTTTAGAGTCAAGAAATGAGCTAAAGAAACTTGCTTAGAAAACTTTGTTGAAATTTGAACAATAAACCAAAATTAACTATTGCTATTAAGATGAAATTGATAGTAGTACATTTGGTGGCTATCTGTTTCTTTGTTTGATATTGAATAAAGTCAAACTTCGTTGAGAAAATCGTTTTTATAGTGGAGAAAGTGAATTGACACACGGAACCCACCAAAAAAACGCAAAACAAAGACGAATCGGAAATATTATCCGAGCAGGGGAGAATTCTGAATTTGATGTATATACTTTAAATTCAGCATAGTTTAATTTATTTTACAGGAAAACCATTGTAATCGAAATAGAATAAGGTATATCCAAAAGAATTACCTTTAACAAACAGATAAGAAATCAACCAAAAATACTGGAATATTACAACGGTAGTTGCTAAACCCAAGTTGAAATTAGGACTGAGATTTTCAACCCAACACAAACCAATCAAAATCATCTTAGAACAATTACATGGAACTGACCAAGGATGTGGCGACCTATAGGGTTAATATGTACCATAGAAATAATGCAACAGAATAAGTTAAGTTTGAATCCTGGAAATTTCGTCCAAGAGATTATGCATCCCCGGGATGTCAGCTCTGCCGCCTGAATTATACCCCAATCTTCTACAATTCCAATAAAGTAAATTATTCATGGTCCAAAATAGTACCTAATCCTCAATTATCAAATTTAAAAGTAAATCCAACAAAATCCTGACATAGACTTCAACTTCTTTAGTGATTTATTCCCTAATTCACTCCAGTTGATTCCAATCTTCTTGAATCCAAAAAGACACTTGTCCATTTTTCCCAAATTCCCTAATCCCCATTGAACCAATTTGACTTGAAATCCAAAAACCTTAAAGATTTCAAGAGCTCTTTCAGAGTTAATTTCCTAAGGACAAAATTCACGGAGAAGATACATCCGCTACCGTTGAGTTTGAATGTGAAACACAGGGGAAAAGAACTTGCATCAGGATAATAATTTGATGTACACACTGTTCTCTCTAATAGTCCACCAGTGGGTAATTGGCCCAAAGTGGACTATTAGAGAATATGGACTGAACCGCCGACAATCCCCTTGCTACTAAACTTTTCAAATCCAACCTAATTAACTTTTTATCGCCATATTCGAATTCAACGTTCAATTTCCAGCAATTTATAACCATATTTGGGATGATTTTTTCCATAGCAACGCAAGAATGTCACAACCACAAATTTCTCCTAACCCTAGAGAGCGACCCCTTGTTTGACTCTGCTCAGCTAGTTGAGTCAAGCTAGACGGATATTAAATTATTAATTAGAACAGTCTAGTATTTACACCTTGTGGTTACCTTAGTGACAAAAAGTTAAATCGTTTAGTTGGAATAATCGATTAGCGGCTAAAATACTCAATTTGTATTTGAGTTACGCTAAAATACTCAATTTGTAAAAATACTCAATTTGGCTAAAAGACTCGATTTGTATTTAAATTACGCTGCTGGTTGCGGGTCGAATACGCCAGGATCAAACCTTGTATAACACGGTAGTTTATAGGAAATAGGCATTTTGGTTGCAGATACTCAAAAGTAAAGTATTATTGACAAATAGATTATTGGTAGCAGGGAATTGAATGGCAACGTCAAAAATGATGCATGCAGTCTCTTAAGTTTGGTTCTGGTTGATAACAAATTTTGTTTTCACTCATGCTAATTGTTCAAATATCTTGAAAAGGGGAAAAATTCTTAAAATCCCAGTTCCCAAGGGATATTATAGACAGTGGCGTATCTAGGATTTTTTAACTTGGGCAGCAAAGGGGGGGAGGGCAAGACAAAATCCTGGGAGGAGGGCTGAAAATTTGTTTCAAAATGCTTAGCTAACATATGCGATCATTTGAATTTGGTTTCTGAATAATTTTATCCACTTGGAACTAGCTATGTTTGAGAAGAGATCGTATAAGCTTAATTATTCTAACAAACATTAAAATACGAATAAATCTACTCAAATGATTATTACAATGAAATAAACCAGTGGCGGCGCTAGCCAGCCGCCACTGGTGGGGCACAAACACGTCACAGGTGGGGCACAGGCTATTAAACTGGGAATGTTAATGAGGTGGGCACACTGTAATTCAGGTGGGGCACAGGCCCCACCTGGCCCCACCCTCGCGCCGCCTCTGAAATAAACTGATGTGTGTTGTGAATTACCAAAATGATAAATTAATGGAGATTATTATCGTGATGCTCGTCAAATTCATCTACGAACAATTTCAAAATTAGGAATATTTTTGAAAAGGTTAGGCAAATAGATGAATAATTTTTATGGAAAACTATATAATGAGTGGATAATAGCAGGTATTTTGGCTCGTTTGTGAAAAAGGGAAATGTGATAGAAATATTCTTGAAAAGCAATAATCTGGAATTACTTGTATGAATGTAGAGTTTTTTTGATGGATTACATGCCAACCATAGAGGGATTCCCAGTACAAACAGGGATTTTAAACATTTTGGCTGTTCTATAAAGAGATTTATTACATTTGCACAACGAGTGTGAAGTTGGCGCAGTATTCAACTGAGCATAATTCAAGTTATAATTTTAGACACTTCCCATAGTTGGATCTGGACAAAAATGGTGTCATTCAATAGAGGAGACATGGACGTTTATATTCCTGTTGAGATATCTATAAATATCATTTTTTTTTTCATTCCGACTGAGCATCTTTACAAAAAAATTATAACTTTTTTCAAAATGTTGATTACAAAATTATTTTACATGTTCCTGACTATTAGACGTTTCTTGTGTCAAAAATTTATGAATCGATATTATGGCTAGACGCCTATAACTATTACAGTACATATTGGATATAGTGATAATGGTGGGGACATCTGATTTGTGGCCAAATTATCACTATATCCAATATATCACTATATCCAATATATCACTATACCCATTATATCACTACATCCACTGTATCACCGCATCTAATATATGTCTGTATACATTGTCAATACTTATATTCTGAAAAGAATAATCAAATTCCTTATCAAATTCAAGTGGTAACGATATTTATACTGTAAAATATGAAATTATGGGGTCCAAGGAAGGTCAAAAATTCAATATTCTTGTATAATCTGTACACAAATTATCACTATATCCAATAATGATATCACTATAACCAATAAATTTTCTATGGGATTTGCTCGGGGACGCACCTAAAGCTACAAAATTATCACTATATCCAATATATCACTATATCCATGATCACTATATCTATTATGTACTGTACGACTATAAAGGTCCGAAAATAATTCATGGGTTTATACAATTTTCTGAACTTATTCAATTTAATGCATGCAAAGGATTTGAAGATTCGTTGATAAATAAGTTTACTGATAATCTCATTGAACAATGCAATGTACGTTAATAATCCTATGGTTAGCATCCACAACAGAGGTATTTAATGGCCTGAATTATAGGTTAGTAAGTAACTTATTCAATAGAAATTATATACTATTAAGTTGTGAAATGCTAACAAATTTTGTTCATTGGGTAGAGAAGTTAAAAACTGATTTTGAAGAAAATGGTATGGAGGTTTTGGAATTTATTTACTCATATGGTAATAGTGGACTAGAAAAAAAAGACGCAAATTTTGCCTTTAGAGAATATAGATAAAGCAGGTGAAAATGAAAATATTGATAATGGTCATATGGAATTTCCAATATCTAAAGGAAACGAAAACAGCACTTATGAGGCGATTAGTCTTCAAACATTTGGCGAGTTTTACCTAGATAAGGAAGATTGGAATGCTATAAGTTATTTAGAATGCTATAAGTTATTTAATAGCTGAAAAATTTTCTGAAATCAATTCGATATGTGTACTCAAGTTCAAACATTTTTGGTTTAAAAAAACTGATAGTAGGAAATTGAAATCTCCTTTTTTTCATGCTTGGGCTGCCACAGTGGTCCAGCATCTTTGAATAGGCAAAAAATTGACCACGTCAAATCGTTTCGAAACTATTATAATCGATTTCAGCGGAGTCGAAAACCCTAGAATCCGTAATTTTTTGATGATCAAACGTAAATATATTTGGACTATGCTCTGGTAAACCTTGACTTGCAAAGAGAATTTAATAACAGTATTTTTTGTAATTTTTCTATCTTATTACTGTGCCGACTATACTATAGTATAGTGGCCCAGGATTAGAATCACTGCCTTTATTTTTATTATTTTTACTGTGCCGACTATACTATAGTATAGTGGCCCAGTATTAGAATCACTGCCTTTATTATTTTTATTATTATTTTTTTTTTCTCCGTAGACGGTGCCCTGGCCAGAGCTTTATAGTTGATGGGCTGAAACTTGGCATGTAGGTGCGTATGGACCGTCTAATTTGCACCTGGGGTTACGATTTTTGATTAACGAATTTTTGACACATCTTTAACACCTTTCAAAATTTGTCTGGTCCATAACTCAAAATATGTTTTACTAAACCCCCAAATTTTATTTCATATTTGGATTCATCTTAAAATTCTGCGTCTGTTAGGAGAAGAAATCTTTTTAAAATGGGTTTAATTTTTGCCATAAATGGGGGTTGAAATTTACTTGTTTACTCACACTTCAATTTCAGTAAAGTGTTAAATCTAATTCTATTGTTTCAACTTGTAATAATTATATTGATTTAACTTGTTAAATCCTACTCTAGTGATTCAACTTGCGATAATTATATTGATTTAACTTACAAATTACAGCTGGCTTCTATTTAATTATAGTATTACTATACAATGGATTAAATTATATTAATTTATATAAGGAATTTGTTTACTTTACTCAACTCACCGTGGATAACATTGCTAAAATAAATAAATAATAATTTAATTTATTATTAATAAGTAATGAATGAATGGCATTAAACTAAAGATGGTTTATGATAGAACCGTTAAGATTTTACATTCCACAACAACGACAGATTAAGTGATTATATTTATTTCGGCGAGAATATTCTTTCACAATTAATGTACTGACGTAAATAATTATAATTAATTCCTTTTGTATTTAACTTATAGACGGTTCCAATTGGATTATTGGGGTTATCGAGTACGTGGAATTCAAATATTATAGTGAAATTCAATTTAAATTAATAATAATTGCAAATAATTGAACTTAATTTATTTTGCTGTACATAATAATGGTGTTAAATTATTAATTTATTAATTAATTATTTATACTAATTAGCTAAATTTCATTAATCTCAGAGATGATACAAGATAGAAACAAACTTTCAATTTATCAATTGGTCCTTATGCCACGTACCACCTATACAAGTGGGTCTTGACACCTTGAGGTGATGATGACATCGTCAAAAAAATGTATTTTTACAATTTTGTGAATTAAATAATTCGCATGGGTTGGTTGGAGTTGGGTGAATACCCAACACGCACTTTAAAAATGCTGAGTCATCAGCTATTATATTCTACTCAAACTTGAATATCTCTAAAATTAAGTGAGCTAAATGGAAACTTCCAACACTTTAAGGGTCGATGCCTTCTGAAACACCTTTTTGAAATAATTTAACACCTTCATAGTGATGATGACATGGCGAAAAAAAATCCAAAATTGCAGACTGTGCCGACAGCATGTTCCTTTGGAGGCACTATCAATAAACCACAATCAAAATATAGTGCCACCAAAGGAACATGCGTCGGCACAGGCTGCAATTTTGGATTTTTTTTTTCTCCGTAGACGGTGCCCTGGCCACACCTATTTACATAGAGGGCTGAAACTTGGCATGTAGGTTCGGAGTCGACTTCTAATTTGCACCTGGGGTTACGATTTTTGATTAACAAATTTTTGACACATCTTTAACACCTTTCAAAATTTGTCTGGTCCATAACTCAAAATATCTTTTACTAAACCCCCAAATTTTATTTCACATTTGGATTCACCATAAAATTCTGCGTCTGATGGGAGAAGAAAACTTTCAATAAAGAGTTTTATTTCTGCCATAAATTGGGGTTGAAATTTCTTCGTTTACTCACACTTCAGTTTCAGTATAACTGTTAAATCTAATTCCATTGTTTCAACTTGTAATAATTATATTGATTTAACTTGTTAAAACTTACTCTATTGATTCAACTTGCGATAATTAAATTGATTTAACTTATAAATTGCAGCTGGCTTCTATTTAATTTACCATACAATGGATTAAATAAAATAATATAATATAAGCAATTTGTTGACTTAATTCAACTCAACCGTGGATAACAATGCTAATATAAATAACTAATAATATAATTTATTATCAATACATAATGAATGAATGGCATTAAACTCAAGATGGTTTAAGATAGAAACAAACTTCAAATTTATCTACCGTTCCTTGTGACTCGGACCAATTAACAAATGCTTCTTCACACCTTGGGCGTTGATGACTTGGCTAAAAAAAATCCAAAATTGCAGCCTGCGCCGACAGCGTGTTCCTTTGGAGGCACTATCAATAAACAACCAACAAAATATAGTGCCACCAAAGGAACATGCGTCGGCACAGGGTGCAATTTTGGATTTTTTTGTGTCTTTTCGTATTTGGAGGATTTTAAATTTGGAAGAAATGTTTCTAAATCAGTTTTAAGTGTACTTTAAGATAAACACAACATCAGAGCTCTAAAGGATGAGTGTAAGTAGATATTAGTACATGAAGACCTAAAAATATTTTAAGTTTATCGATAGAAGTTTATTGTGTCATAACTTTTGACGCATTTCAAAGCGTTAGATGAAATTAATTTCATTTGAAATATCATTATATTCTGAAAATATATCATATAGGGTTCAGGGTAGCGCGGAGGCGCGCGGATGGTCGTTTAGCAGCTGGAAGGGAGTGCGGTACACATAATTTTAAGAAAAGAAAATGTTTCTAAAATATTTTTTCATTATGGTTAAATGGAAAGTGTAAAATACTCGCACAATAACACGCATTATAGTAACGAATGAATTTTTGGAGATATTCCAGCTACCTGAAACAGAGAATGAACATTTTCGCTACCGTTTTAGGGACTTAATTTCAGAGCTAGTGCGATTTCTAAAAATGCTTTAAAATGGTAAATTGGACAGCTGGAATGATACTCCCTTTCAATCCCAAAGCGAAATAAATGTTCAATTATCTCCGGTAAATCAATAGATACTGACAAAAAATCTTTATTGAAGAGAAAGTCCTAAAATCTAGGAAATTTATGTGAACTGTTGAAGCTCAGAAAGATAATAATGTCTTGTTATTGGATAATTGAATAACTTATAAATATTTTAAAATAATAAATAATCCCAATCGATATCCTAGGAATGTCATCATATGCCTAATTAATATATTTCGGTACTCTATTATCAAGATAAATAACATTTTAGATATGAAAGACAATTTTTCAAATTTGATGACGTCATAATTACAGATATTGAAGCCATACAAGAATTCTGATTACACCAATCGCTTTCTTAGGGTCGATAACCCATACCCAAATAATACATTCTATGTACCTAGGTTGTGTAAAAATGCCTATTCGAAGATAATCGCCATTCTGGACCACTGTGGGCTGTGTGTAAATTTTCTAACTACATTTCAGTTACCTTTTCAATTGAAAATGATTTTGTCTCATTTGGTGGAGATATAATAACCGTGCAGTTTAAATCCGACGGTCAACTTTCATTAGAACACAAAGATGACAAAACTATTCATGCGCGCCACATTACTTCTGGACGAAGAGAAAAAATGGGTGCAAATTTGATGCTAAGCTCAGTGGGTAATATATTTCATCAGCAATTTAGAAATGATAACAATGTAGAGGCATTCAAGAGAGGGAATTTCACTAATCTAATCTCGCAACAAACTTTAAGACGAATTAAATCAGACGCTAAATCTATAGAAAGATTTTCAAATTATGATTTAGTAGATATTTTTGAAATTCAAAGGCATTTCCGCTCTGTTCTACCAGATGATCCAATACCTGGTTATGTTCAATATATGGGATACGGGCAGTTCGCTACACGGACAGTTCGTTACGGACAGTTCGCTACGGACACTTCGCTACAGGACAGTTAGCTACATGGACAGTTCGCTACACGGACACTTCGCTACACGGACAGTTCGCTACACGGACAGTTCGCTACACGGACAGTTCGCTACATGGACAGTTCGCTACATGGCCAGTTCGCTACGTGGACAGTTCGCTACACGGACAGTTCGCTACATGGACAGTTCGCTACATGGCCAGTTCGCTACGTGGACAGTTCGCTACACGGACAGTTCGCTACATGGACAGTTCGCTACATGGCCAGTTCGCTACGTGGACAGTTCGCTACACGGACAGTTCGCTACATGGACAGTTCGCTACATGGCCAGTTCGCTACGTGGACAGTTCGCTACATGGATATAACCCTGCTGCGAACATGGGCCTATTGAAATCAGTGGCGGTGCTAGCATGAGAATAGATGGGGCTAGCGCCCTATCTAAATTTTGTCAGCCCCATCAGTCCACAGTGGGTGTGATGATTATTTAAAGCAGGGTTTTTTAAGGTTGAGACCTTGGTGCAACTCAGCTCAACACTGCAGCAGCCGCTGCCGACCCGAATCGTGGTGTAACTCCAAAAAATCTTGGTGCAAATTTTACACCAAGATCGGCCTTAAAAAAAACCCTGATTTAATGATTATTAAAAAAATTAAGTACAAATGGTTATTTGCTCAAAGGAACAGCATTCTGTGTCAGCCCCATAAAGAAATACTCAGCCCGTTTTATCCCCTTCAGTGGTGGCGCGCTAGTGCCGCCCCTGATTGTAATATTCAAAATCCAATTCCAACACCCCAGTTATAATAGATAATCAAAAAATCCAAAATTGCAGCCTGTGCCGACGCATCTTCCTTTGGTGGCACTATATTTTGTTGGTTGTTTATTGATAGTGCCTCCAAAGGAACATGCTGTCACCACAGGCTGTAATTTTGGATTTTTTTTGCCCAGTCATCAACGCCTCAAGGTGTCTAGAACCATTTGTTAATCGGTCCGAGTCACAAGGAACGGTAGATAAATGGGAAGTTTGTTTCTATCATAAACCATCTTTAGTTTAATGCCATTCATTCATTATGTATTGATAATAAATTATATTATTAGTTATTTATTTTAGCAATGTTATCCACGGTGAGTTGAGTTTAGTCAACAAATTCCTTATATTATATTATTTTATTTATCCATTGTATAGTAATACTACAAGTATATAGAAGCCAGCTGGAATTTATAAGTTAAATCAATATAATTATCTCAAGTTGAATCAATAGAGTAGGATTTAACAAGTTAAATCAATATTATTATTACAAGTTGAAACCAGGGAATGAAAGGTTCACGAACGGACTGAATTGACGCTATTCAGTTCATCTTAAATTAACGTACGTTCAGTTCGTTCAAGTTCATCTCCTAACTTCAGCTCCACCAGCGTTCGATCAGTTCGTTCACGGGCTAACCCGCGTTCGTTCAATCCGTTCAATTAAGTTCGTTCAGTTCGTTCAATCCGTTTAGTTCGTTCAGTGTACAGTGAGTGGGTCGAACTATTCCGTTTATGATAGACTGATCTATGCCCCAAGCTGTTATTGAAGTTTAGGTTAAGAAGCTAGAATCTAAACTAAGAGACATGAGTCCACTAGGGATGTCCGGAATTAGCACTTTTGCATTCATCTATTATATTTAATGGATCAATATTTATAATTTATCTATATTCAGTTTAGTTCGTTCAGTTCAGTTCGTTCAATCCGTTCAATTTAGTTCGTTCAGTTCGTTCAATTGCCGTTCGGAAACCGTTGGCGTTCGTTCAGTTCGTTCACCGTGAATTCCTTAAAAGCCCTGCGTTCAGTTCGTTCAGTTAAAGTTCAATAAGTTCGTTCGTGAACCTTTCATTCCCTGGTTGAAACAATAGAATTAGATTCAATATAATTATTACAAGTTGAAACAATAGAATTATATTTAACAGTTTACTGAATCTGAAGTGTGAGGAAACACAGGAGATTGGTACCCCAATTAAGGCACAAACCTAGGCTAAATTGAATATTTGTGATTTGCCAAAAGGTGTAGAATTTAATTCTCTATCCGTACATGTAAAATGTATCAAGCTCAATATTATTTTTTTAATGTTATGAGCCATAATTAGTTTAAATAGGTGTTAAAATATTTTGATCAAAATTCGTAACCCCAGGTGCAAATTAGACGGTCACTCCGCATCTACATGCCAAGTTTCAGCCCTCAATGTACAAAGGTGTGGCCAGGGCACCTGCTACGGAGAAAAAAATCCAAAATTGCAGCTGTGCCGACGCATGTTCCTTTGGTGGCACTATATCTTGTTGGTGGTTTATTGATAGTGCCTCCAAAGGAACATGCTGTCAGCACATCTGCAATTTTGGATTTTTTTCGCCATGTCATCAACGCCTCAAGGTGTCATGATCCATGTGTTAATTGATCCGAGCCACAAGGAACGGTTGATAAATTTGAAGTTTGTTTCTATCACAAACCATCTTGAGTTTAATGTCATTCATTCATTTTGTATTTATAATAAATTATATTATTAGTTAGTTATTTTAGCAATGTTATCCACGGTGATTTGAGTTTAGTCAACAAATTCCTTATATTATTATATTTTATTTAATCCATTGTATATTAATACTACAATTAAATAGAAGCCAGCTGGAAATTATAAGTTGAATCAATTTAATTATCGCAAGTTAAACAATAGAGTTAAGATTTAACAAGTGAAATCAATATAATTGCTACAAGTTGAAACAATAGAATTAGATTTAACAGTTTTCTGAAATTGAAGTGTGAGTAAACAAAAGAAGTTTTCAACTCAATTGTGGCACAAACTAAGCCCAATTTGAAAATTCGTGAACTGTGAAAAGGTGTAGAATTTAATTCTCTATCCAAATATGCAGATTTTATCAAGCTCACTATTTATACGAGTGTTATCTTAGCGGCGGATTCATCGGCGGATTCGCAGACCTCACGTTTATGCTAATAACTCAAAAAGTTTACGCTGTACGTGAATTTTTTTTACATCAGCGGAAAGATGAAAGTTGTGACAACCCATATATAATCCCAAAATGTCAAAATTCCTTAAGATGACTCAGCAATTTTCGCTCAAATTTAGACCTCGGTTTTTCCATAATAACTCAAAAATTATGCATCAAATCAAATTTTCCTTATAATCACATGTCTATCTCACCTATCACAACCTGTCATGAAAATTTCAAAACAAAATATCCATTTTTGAAAAAATATTATGAACATAAATTTCACTAAAATCGGCTTACAATGATGATTTGCATACCTATCCAATATCCACAATGTAGAATATGTTGTCTAATAACTATTGATCAGAATTTATTATATCCTTTGTTTATAATTCAATGATATTTCTCACTATAAATTGTACACTGCCTTTCTTCTACTTGATTTTCTTCGAATTTTTTTCATTTTTTTCAACACACTTTTCACTTTTTTTCAAAGATCTTTTTGACTTTACAACATATTTCTCATCTCCATTTTCTTCTCATTTCATTTTCTGCTCTCTTCTTTATTCCTCCAAGTCGATTCTTCCAATTCAAGTGAGTTTTATTTATTTATTTGCCTTTTAGCTACTTTTTTATTTTTTTATTTTAATAATACCAGGGCAGGCCATGGCCGGACCGATATTTTTACCACTACATTTTGAATGATCAGATCTAAATTTAATTTACAATAACGTGGCCTTCAAGGTTTGGATGCCCAAGGCCGGCGGAAGGAAATACCGCCGGCCTCGAATACTAATATAATTACTATATGCAGTCGATACCAACGGACGATAAAAATTTGTTCGCTTTACCCGAAGTTCGTATTAACCGGAGTAATACCCATTCAATCGCCATTGTTGGGACCTGATTTTGTGGAACTGTTCTTCTTATCCGGAAATTCGTATTAATTAACCGTGTTCGTAAACTAACGAGGTTCTACTGTAGTAGTATATATGTATGTATTGATTAATTAAAATAATAATAATTATTTCATCTAGTAATTACTTCAATAGAGAAATTAAAATAATTATTATTATTTCATCTAGTAATGACTTCAATAGAGCAATTCGTCGAAGCTCTCCAGAAACTCGGCTATGAAAGCTTCGATAACATAAGAGATGCTTTGAACAAAGGGGACAAACATAAGCCAAAATCTGTCTGGGGAAAATTATCAATTATTCTTTTTGGAAAAAACAAGGCTACTAAGCGCGATTCTCTCAGCTCCAAATGGAGATTGAATAGAGGAAACTTTCAGCATCTCGTTAAGCAAATGATCAGTTCGCGTAAGTCTATCATTACCAATGATGTATCCCAATTGGTAGAGCATATCAGTACTCAGTTAGTATCTGCTAGCTCATATCCTGACACTGTAGAACTCAATAAGAGGAGTTTGGATGAAATCGATTTCAGTTTTCCTAGTTTACAGCGAGACGTAACGAATAACAGTTTGTTAGGTTTATTGGCATCTGGTTGCGATGACTGCCAACTTTACGGTCTAATGTCTAAGATAGCTTCTTCTCCTCCCCAAACAGGGAGGACTGATAGCCATTTTGGTCATTCGTAAACTGTAATAATAGTCTATGGTTAGATGCAATGAAATTTTTCAGCTTAGAGTGTCCGCTTGTTAGTGGTGAGTTCATGCTAGTGGATGACAAACTCCACGACCAGTCGAAAAACTTTAGTTGCTGTCTAATGGAGTCAATGCAATGGATTCGACTAATCAGGCGAAATTGTAACTTAGTGGAAGCATGGATTTTAGTTGAAAACATTAGTTGTAGGATATTAGACCTATTTGGGAAATCATATATAGCTATCACAGTCCAACAACTAGATTTATTCACTAGCTTTATTCTAGCCTGTCGAGAAAGTTCAGATACTTTAAGCTCATTTCATGAATCTCTCTGTCTAAAATTGCATCATACCTCTTCTTCTTCTTCAAATCAACAAGTCCCGATATTGTCATCTACCGATGACCCGCAACCTGAAATTGTTATTACCTCTAATATCCCTGAGTCCAAATTGCTAGTGCCATCAGTAGATGACAGTACTCTGGGTAATGAAGTCATAGTTGAACAATCCATGTTTAGTGAGGAAATCTGTGGTGAATTTTTGCTAAGTGGAATGGAATGGAAAAGTATTACACTAATTCATGGAGACTCTGTAGTATTTTCTAAAGATTGGACCAATTTATTTAGTTCAAAAATGGAGGGAAATTTTGTATGTGTTCTTTCTTTTCTATACAAAAAGGTTAATAAACTTAGTAGTAGAAAACAAAATAGCTGTTTTTTTAGAGCTAAAGCAGCGTGTAAGTTTAAAGATTGTTTTGAATTTACATTTGTAATAAAGAAAGAGCCGTTGGAGTGTAAAATTGGTGATAATATTATTGTGGAGTATGTAACTTATGGAACTTTATCTGAACAGCATTTCGATAATACAACTGTGCACTCACGAAATTTATCACATTCGCATAGGTTAGAAGTAGCCAGAGGGGTAGCAGATACATCTGTAAATGCTTATTTCTATGATCAATTTGATTCTGTAGAGAACACAAACTTAGCACTTAATTATGGTAACCTAAATAAGGTTAGAAGTTCTGCAGTCCTGCGAAAAGCTAAATTTGATTTGTCTAGTTTACAGAGGTATTCTAATGATAACTGGACTGAGTTAATTAGCTTACAACAGTATTATAGAAATAGTGTTATTGGTCTTCATGTTAGAGGTTACATACAGTCACTAAGTCATAATCCTTTTATTGTACATATGTACACTGAAGATCAAATCAAAATATTGAAATTGTTTAAAGATACAAGAATTGTTCTTCACTTGGATGCCACAGGATCAATTGTTAGGAAAATAGAACACTCACTAAAGAAAGTATTCTATTACGCTCTTACTGTAAAACATCCTACTTACTCCACTAGTCCAATTCCACTAGCAGAAATGATTAGTTCAGGACACACCAGTGCTGAAATAAGTTATTTTTTGCACAAATGGTCCCTTGATGCAAAGAAAATACTGGGCGATCTAAACATTTCACAAGTTGAAATAGATTTCAGCTGGGTTTTGATTCACAGTTCTTGTAGTATTTTTCTCAAGTGTGATATAGATACTTATCTCCATAAGTGTTGGAATATGATAGATGTAAATTCTGCAGTTAATGAGACGGACTTTAAAGTAATTCTTCACTTATGTTCGGCTCATTTAATGCACAGCATAGGATTTCATATAAATAAAAAATTTAAACTACAAAAAGAAGTGAGAAAACTGTTTTTACATTGTATCGGATTTATTGTACGCGCTGTTGAAATGACAAGTATCAGTAATTTATTCCAATCTTTATGCATTGTATTTATGAGTAGTTCTTTAAGTGCAATAGTAAAGACACATACTCATTTGCTAGAAACATTCATTACTAATGATTCCGTAAACTCCTCAGAGACTAATGAATCTTTGGTGGAAGAACATATGGACGATAATAATATTGCTAGTGATAACAAGGATAGTAAAACATACAGAGAAAAATCCCCTTTCGGCAAACATTTTGTAAATATTGCAAAAAATTGCAAATCTTGGATCAACAATAATCCAGGAAAAAATGCAGATCCAAATCCTTGTTATAATCCTGAGCTTATAGAATACTTGTTAACATTCTACCTACCTATATTACCTTTGTGGAGTGGAATAATCTTAGGACCTATTAGTGTAGAGGATAAGAACAAGACTAGCATCTTTAGCAACGCTATTGTGGAGAATTGGATGCGTATTGTTAAGTTAAATATTTTGGAATCCAAAACTAATTTGAGGCCTGGAGATTTGATACAATTGTTATATCCTGGTATAGTAAGTAGGTTATCAGCGTTTCAATTTGCCTTTCACCCGCGAGCGAATAAGGTATTTAAAGGTCATAAAAGAGTAAGAAATAGTTTGGAAGAGGAAAGTGTTGAAGAATGGTCACGAAAAAAGAAAGTGTATTGCGGTTATTTACAACCTAAATCATATGAATTTCAAACATTTAAGAAGAAAAAAGTTGAGAAGAAAAATAAAGTATGTAAAATTAAGCGTAAATTTGTCCCACGAAAATGCGAAAAGTTATCTAGTTTACGTACGCAAACTGCATCAAAGGTAATGCGAGTGGCCTCTATAATTACAGATGAGGAAATAGTTGAGACGGGGCTAATACGATATGTACTACCAAGCTTTAGTCCGCCACATACAGACTGGCAGATTTCTACATGTAAAAAGTGGAAGTTTCACTTTCGCGAGGAGTTACCGTACTCCTATAATGATATTGTAGATAATGAAGAAAGTTTATTTACTTATTCGCCAAACTTGACTCAATATATAATTGGCGATGGAAATTGCTATTTCTCGACAATTTCTTATCTCATCACTGGTAGTCAAGATTTCCATGCAGAGTTTAGGGAGCTAATAATTGATAATATGCTAGGTGACCTAAGTATGAGTTGCAATAAATATTTACGCACAAAATATGTTTATACGCAGGGTAATTATCGAAATGTACAAGACTGGGTCAACAAAACAGGAATGAGGAAGAGTGGGAAATGGGCTACTGATCTTGAACTCTTTGCAACTGCTTTGTTATTTAATATAGATATCTGGGTATTCTTGGGTCCGTTGGGAACACGTTGGATTGGATTTTCAGGGAATGGATCAACTTTTGAAGAGTTAATGAAGGCGCCAACCCCAAATGGAATATATATACGAAATATTGGGAATCATTATGAACCTATTATTTCTGTTAAATTCGAAAATAATAGTTAATTATTTTTTAAATTGAACAAGGCAGAGTTTTAGAAGAGTTGCAATAGTTTTACCACAATTTGTAGATGTACTATCCTGTTATATTTAATGGCGCCCTTTTAATATCGTATCAGTGAAAGGAATTCATGCATATTATCATTAATGTGTTAAATCCTAAACCAATAAACTAGTTCTCTCTATATTTCCATGTTCTACTAAGTAGTTCTCTTACTTTTTTAGAATAACTTTGGTTATCTCGATCTTTCTATATAAAGCATTACTAATATTTGTCACCATTTTAATAACATGCACTCGTTGGTAAGCCATATTCTGAGATAATATGTTGCTTTACATTTATATGAGATTCACCCTCTTTTTAAAGGCAAATACGTATATTTGGAGAGAAGGAACATGGCCACAAGTAAGATCATTCAGATAGAAGTTACGCAGATTATGGAAATGGAAAAACTGGAGATGCTTAAAATACCTAACATTGTTGTATTAACCATAATATTGTTTATATGTCTGATTCTATTCTCTTAAAATGATATTGCATTCCAAAATATATTTGTATATGAAGTTGTTTGTAATATGTAAGGTTGTTTACAGAAAGTAATCACTAATCCTGATATAATTAGGAATGCAGTCATTAATTATTCTTCAGAGGTACCAAAAACTTTAATTCCTGTGAACACTGTGACGCAAATCAAATACATTCTTATCAATAGTATTATTAGATGACAACATATCCAACATTATGGATATTGGAAATCATCATTGTAAGCCGATTTTAGTGAAATTTATGTTCATAATATTTTTTTCGAAAATGAATATTTTGTTTTGAAATATGCATGACAGGTAGTCAGAGGTGAGATAGACATGTGATTATAAGGAAAATTTGATTTGATGCATAATTTTTGAGTTATTATGGAAAAACCGAGGTCTAAATTTGAGCGAAAATTGCTGAGTCATCTTAAGGAATTTTGACATTTTGGGATTATATATGGGTTGTCACAACTTTCATCTTTCCGCTGATGTAAAAAAAATTCACGTACAGGGTAAACTTTTTGAGTTATTAGCATAAACGTGAGGTCTGCGAATCCGCCGATAAGATCGTAAAATTTATTTTAGTGAAATTTGTGTTAATAATATTTTTTCGAAAATGAATATTTTCTTTTGAAATTTGCATGACAGGTAGTCATAGGTGAGATAGACATGTGATTAATAGGAAAATTTGATTTGATGCATAATTTTTGAGTTATTATGGAAAAACCGAGGTCTAAATTTGAGCGAAAATTGCTGAGTCATCTTAAGGAATTTTGACATTTTGGGATTATATATGGGTTGTCACAACTTTCATCTTTCCGCTGATGTAAAAAAAATTCACGTACAGGGTAAACTTTTTGAGTTATTAGCATAAACGTGAGGTCTGCGAATCCGCCGATGAATCCGCCGCTAAGATAACACTCGTACTATTTATTATTTAATGTTATGAGGTTTAATTAGATTAAATAGGTGTTAAGAAATTTTGAACGGAAATCGTAACACCAGGTGCAAATTAGACGGTCACTCCGCACCTACATGTCAAGTTTTAGCCCTTAATGTATAAAGGTGAGGGCAGGGTACCGTCTACGGAGAAATAATAAAAATAATAATAAAAAAATCCAAAATTGCAGCCTGTGCCGACGCATGTTCCTTTGGTGGCACTATATTTTGTTGGTTGTTTATTGATAGTGCCTCCAAAAGAACATGCTGTCGGCGCAGGCTGCAATTTTGGATTTTTTTTCGCCATGTCATCATCACTATGAAGGTGTTAAATTATTTCAAAAAGGTGTTACAGAAGGCATCGACCCTTAGAGTGGTGGAAGTTTCCATTTAGTTCATATAATTTTAGAGATATTCAAGTTTGAGTAGAATATAATAGCTGATGACTCAGCATTTTTTATGTGAGTGTTGGGTCATCACCCAACATCAACTAACCCATTTTAAATATCGAATTAACAAAATTGTAAAAATACATTTTTTTGACGATGTCATAATCACCTCAAGGTGTCAAGACCCACTTGTATAGGTGGTACCTGGCATAAGGACCAATTGATAAATTGAAAGTTTGTTTCTATCTTGTATCATCTCTGAGATTAATGAAATTTAGCTTATTAGTATAAATATTTAATTTATTTATTTATTATTTAACACCATTATTATATACAGCAAAATAAATTAAGTTCAATTATTTGCAATTATTATTAATTTAAATTGAATTTCACTATAATATTTGAATTCCACGCACTCGATAACCCCAATAATCTATTTGGAACCGTCTATAAGTTAAATACAAAATGAATTAATTATAATTAATTAAGTCAGTACATTAATTGCAGGGTTGGGGTCAAATACAAATGTATTTTGTATTTGATGTATTTTAAATACATTTCCCATGTATTTGAGATGTATTTAAATACTTTTTATATTCTTGTGAAAGTATTTGTATTGTAATTAAATACTTTTGAAATGTATTTGTATTTTGTTCAAATACATTCAAATACTTTATTTTCAACAACACTAGGCAGTCGGCATAGTATTAGGAAATAATATTGAACTTGTATTAGTTACTAGTAGTGTATATTCACTTCCATCTATTCTACCGTGTAGGTCAGGGGTGCCCAACATACTGCCCGCGTAAAATTTAATCCGGTTAATATTTTGATCATTTTATGTAGTCTGTCATGATTTTAGATGTGTTTCTTAACCA
Organism: Hexactinellida sp. DTS-2022; assembly: GCA_028753945.1. Lineage (NCBI taxonomy): Eukaryota > Metazoa > Porifera > Hexactinellida > Hexactinellida sp. DTS-2022. The sequence continues at coordinate 1,997,044 of JAPNXP010000018.1, read as the reverse complement.
TTTCTGTTCCATTTTCGTTTTGGATACCCCAACCTATCTCTCCCTAAATATATCTGAAATTTAGCAATTGGCCTTTTTGGACCACCTAAATATTTAAGGAAACCAATGTGTCCCGAAATTAAAATCGATTTGGGCACGCCTGGTGTAGGTAAACTACATATAGCTATCCTTATTTAATTTTTTACTGCATTTAGAACTTGATTGTTTGTAGTAGTATTTGTAAAGTATTTAAATACTTTCGGAAAGTATTTGTAAGTATTTAAATACTTTTGTAATTATTTCCAAAGTAATTGTATTGTATTTAAATACATTTTGAAAAGTATTTGTATTGTATTTAAATACATTTGAATGTATTTGACCCCAAGCCTGATTAATTGTGCAAGAATATTCTCGCCGAAATAAATATAATCACTTAATCTGTCGTTGTTGTGGAATGTAAAATCTTAACGGTTCTATCATAAACCATCTTTAGTTTAATGCCATTCATTCATTATGTATTGATAATAAGTTATATTATTAGTTATTTATTTTAGCAATGTTATCCATGGTTGGTTGAGTTGAGTCAACAAATTCCTTACATTATATTATTTAATTTAATCAATTGTATAGTAATACTATAATTAAATAGAAGCCAGCTGGAATTTATAAGTTAAATCAATATAATTATCGCAAGTTGAATCACTAGAGTAGGATTTAACAAGTTAAATCAATATAATTATTACAAGTTGAAACAATAGAATTAGATTTAACACTTTAATGAAATTGAAGTGTGAGTAAACAAAGAAATTTCAACCCCCATTTATGGCAGAAATTGACCCCTTTATTGAAAAACTTCTTCTCCCATCAGACGCAAAATTTTATGGCGAATCCAAATGTGAAATAAAATTTGGGGGTTTAGTAAAACAATTTTTGAGTTATGGACCAGACAAAATTTGAAAGGTGTCAAAAAAAGTCCGAAATTTGTTAATAAAAAATCGTAATCCCAGGTGCACATCTGTAATCCATGAGACACCCATCAAAAAAATTTGAGCTCTTAGTTGATAAAACTCTGTTCTGTGGAGTGGCTACGGAAGAATAATAAAAATCCAAAATTGCAGCCTGTGCCGACGCATGCTCCTTTGGTGGCACTATATTTTGTTGGTAGTATATTGATAGTGCCTCCAAAGAAACATGCTGTCGGCACAGCTGCAATTTTGGATTTTTTTTCGCCAATTCATCATCACTATAAAGGTGTTAAATTATTTCAGAAAGGTGTTTCAGAATGCTACGACCCTTAGAGTGGTGGAAGTTTCCATTTAGTTCACTTAATTTTAGAGATATTCAAGTTTGAGTGGAATATAATAGCTAATGACTCAGCATTTTTTATGTGAGTGTTGGGTCAGCACCCAACATCAACTAACCTATTTTGAATATCGAATTAGCAAAATTGTAAAAACACATTTTTTTAACGATGTCATCATCACCTCAAGGTGTCAAGACCCACTTGTATAGGTGGCACGTGCCATGAGGACCAATTGATAAATTGAAAGTTTGATTCTATCTTCTATGATCTCTGAGATTTATGATATTTAATTAATTAGTATAAATAATTATTAATAATATTTATAATATAACACCAATTTCAATGTCAACTTATATTTATTAAGTTTAATTATTTTGTCATAAATAATTAATTAATTAATTTGGCTATCAAATTTCAATTCCGCACACTCGATAACCCCTAATAAACAAATTGGGAGCATCTATATAAGTCATATACTGACTTAATTAATTATTATTAATTACGTCAGTATATTAACAGTGTAAGAGTATTCTTGCAGAAGGAAATATAATCACATAATCTGTCGTTGTTATGGAATGTAGAATCTTAGTTTTCAATTGGAAAATAGAAGCCTACTCGATCTCACAAGTTGAATCAATATAATAATAACGAGTTGAAACAATAGAATTAGATTTAACACTTTCAATTGCAATTGTACTGAAGTGTTAGTAAACAAAGGAAACTTGCAACTCAATTGTGGCACAAACTAAGTACAATTTGAAAATTCGTGCACTGTGAAAAGGTGTAGAATTTAATTCTCTATCGAATGCATATAAATTTAATTTTCGGGTACTATTTATTGTTCCTGTTTCAATATTAAACAGGAGCAAAAATGTGTCCAAAGAAATGTAATAAAAAATCGTGACCCCAGGTACACATCTGTAACCCATGAGACACATATCCTGAAAATTTGGGCTCTTAGTTAATTAAACTCTGTTTTGTGGAGAGGATACGGAAGGATAATATACCAAAGCACTGAGACCAATACTGGGCCACTATACTATAGTATAGTCGGCACAGTAATAATAATAATAATAACTAACCAAGGCAGTAAGATTAGAACTGGGCCACTATACTATAGTATAGTCGGCACAGTAATAATAAAGGCAGTGATTCCAATACTGGGCCACTATACTATAGTATAGTCGGCACAGTAAAAAAAATCCAAAATTGCAGCCTGTGCCGACGCATGTTCCTTTGGTGGCACTATATTTTGTTGGTGGTGTATTGATAGTGCCTCTAAAGGAACATGCTGTCGGCGCAGGCTGCAATTTTGGATTTTTTTAACCATGTCATCATCACTATGATGTGTTAAATTATTTCAGAAAGGTGTTTCAAAAGGCAGTGACCCTTAGTAAGTTGGAAGTCTCCATTTAGCTCACTTCATTTTAGAGATATTCAAGTTTGAGTAGAATATAATATCTGAAGACTCAGCATTATTTATGTGCGTGTTGGGTGATCACCCAACTCCAACCAACCCATTTGAAGTATATAATTCACAAAATTGTGAAACACATTTTTTTACCATGTCATCAACACCTCAAGGTGTCAAGACACATTTGTAGAGGTGCAAGATGGCATAATGATCAATTGATAATTTGGAAGATTGTTTCTATCTTATATAATCTCTGAGATTAATGCTATTTATCAAATCAGTATAAATAATTATTAATTTATTAATAATTTAACACCATTATTATGTAAAGCAAAATAAATGAAGTTCAATTTTTTGCAATAATTATTAATTTAAATTCAATTTCACTATAATATTTGAATTCAGCGCACTCGAAAACCCCAATAATCTAATTCGAACCGTCTCTATAAGTTAAACACAGAGCGAATATATTAGAATTAAATATGTCATGTATCCATTGTGCAAGAATATTCCAAGCAGAAATAAATATAATCACATAATCTGTCGTTGTTATGGAATGCAGAATCTTAGTTTTCAATTGGAAAATAGAAGCCTACTCGATCTCACAAGTGGAATCAATATGATTGTCGCAAGTTTAAACAATAGTGTAAGATTTAACAAGTTTAATCAATATATTGATTACAAGTAGAAACAATGGAATTAGATTTAACAGTTTTACTGAAACTGAAATGTGAGTAAACAAAGAAATTTAAACCCCAATTTGTGGCAAAAATTAACGTAATTTGAGCATTTTTTATTTTCCAAAAGGTGTAGAATTAAATTAGCTATCCAATATGAAAATTTTATCAAATTCACAAGGTATGATTTCATGTAATAACCATAATTAGTTTAAATAGGTGTTAAAATTATTTGTTCAAAAATCGTAACCCCAGGTGCAAATTAGACGGTCATTCCGAACCTACATGCCAAGTTTCAGCCCTCAATGTATACAGGTGTGGCCAGGGCACCGTCTACGGGGACATAATAATAAAGGCAGTAAGATTAGATACTGTGTCGGCACAGTAAATAATAAAATCCAAAATTGCAGCTGTGCCGACGCATGTTCCTTTGGTGGCACTATATTTTGTTGGTGGGTTATTGATAGTGCCTCCAAAAGAACATGCTGTCAGCACATCTGCAATTTTGGATTTTTTTTCGCCAAGTCATCAACGCCTCAAGGTGTCATGATCCATTTGTTAATTGATCCGAGCCACAAGGACGGGAGATAAATTTGAAGTTTGTTTCTATCATAAACCATCTTGAGTTTAATGCCATTCATTCATTATGTATTGATAATAAATTATATTATTAGTTATTTATTTTAGCAATGTTATCCATGGTTGGTTGAGTTGAGTCAACAAATTCCTTATATTATATTATTTAATTTAATCAATTGTATAGTAATACTAAAATTAAATAGAAGCCAGCTGGAATTTATAAGTTAAATCAATATAATTATCGCAAGTTGAATCACTAGAGTAGGATTTAACAAGTTAAATCAATATAATTATTACAAGTTGAAACAATAGAATTAGATTTAACACTTTACTGAAATTGAAGTGTCAGTAAACAAAGAAATTTCAACCCCCATTTATGGCAGAAATTGACCCCTTTATTGAAAAATTTCTTCTCCCATCAGACGCAGAATTTTATGGCGAATCCAAATGTGAAATAAAATTTTGGGGTTTAGTAAAACATTTTTTGAGTTATGGACCAGACAAATTTTGAAAGGTGTTAAAGATGTGTAAAGAATTTGTTAATACAAAATCGTAACCCCAGGTGCAAATTAGACGTCGACTCCGAATCTACATGCCAAGTTTCAGCCCTCTATGTATACAGGTGTGGCCAGGGCACCTGCTACGGAGAAATAATAATAATAATAAAAATAATAATAAAGGCAGTGATTCTAATACTGGGCCACTATACTATAGTATAGTCGGCACAGTAATAATAAAGGCAGTGATTCTAATACTGGGCCACTATACTATAGTATAGTCGGCACAGTAAAAATAATAATAATAAAGGCAGTGATTCTAATACTGGGCCACTATACTATAGTATAGTCGGCACAGTAAAAAGTTGATTACGAAATTTTTATGTTGTTATCTTCAAATATAAACTATGTAAGCTTACATAGTTTATATAGTTTATATTTATACGTAAGCGGATGACGGGATGAGTAATCCGTCACAAAGCTACCAAGACAGAAAAGACAGAAGGCTCGTTTCTATAAAAATTGAGATATAAAGAGAAATTATATTATTGATTAATTAAGATCAAACAACTAGTTCTATCTTGAATCTTCAGAACTTTAAAACAGCTGACTTGATGTGTGAGAAATTAATTTTTAAAGCCTTTGAATTTACGAGAGCATGACTTCTAGTATCAATTGTGTTGACAATAACAAGAAGTTTTAGGTTATAAAAGCAAGGGAAATAACTTTCCAATAAATCTATTAATTGTTCATGGCTGACCCATTACCACAACAATTTCGGCTGATCAGGTCAAGCAAGAGTAATAAAGAAAGGTACAAGTTGATAGAAGGTGGCTTTGTTTATGACAGACAGAGAATCATAGGAGACACAACTCACTGGCAGTGTGAGAGGAGAGGATTATGTAAGGCCAGAGTTCACACCAATGGTATGGCAATTGTCAAACGAACAGGTGAACATCTGCATGAACCGGACGAGCAGCAAATTGAGTGTATTGTACTGAAGGCGGGAGTGAAGAGAAAAGCTCGAGACACAAATGATACCACTCACCACATTATTGGGGATAGCTTAGATACAGCAACGGAATCAACTGTCATAAAGCTACAAAGCTTGATAGTTTAAAACGCACTATCAGACGCGAGAGACAGACTATAGATGCAGCACCAGTCCAACCTGAGAGCCTTGATGAATTAGTCGTTCCACCAGTATATCAGATGACGGCAAAGGGAGAGAACTTCCTGCTCTATGATTCTGGACCTAATACTCAGCGTATAATCATTTTCGGGACTCAGCGAAATGTCGAGATGCTGAATGCCTCTCATATATGGTTGGCAGATGGAACATTCAAAACCGCTCCCTCGCTTTTTCCCAAGTCTACACTATACATGGACTTCGTGGTGGTCCTAATCCTCTTCAAGACGGACACCTTCTACCGAGCCTCTTTGTTCTTCTGCCTAACAAGACAGAAGCAACTTATACCAGGATGTGGGAACAGATCCACCTTCTTTGTCCAACAGCTCAGCCAACACATATGATCATGGACTTTGAATTGGCAGCAATTAATAGTTTTGAGTTGGAGTGGCCTCTTACGAATGTCAAAGGATGTTTCTTTCACCTAACTCAAAACATATGGCGCAAGATCCAAGAGGTTGGTCTACAGGCTGATTATATGCAAGATGAAGACCTTGCTCTTCGCCTTCGCATGCTGCCAGCATTAGCGTTTGCATCGCCATTTGATGTTCCTGAGCTATTCCCACAGGTTATTGAGCAGCTTAATATCCCTGAGGCTACCGAGCTTGCTCTATATTTTGAGAAAACGTATGTGGGCCGCACATTGCCTGGGGGAGGACAATAACCCCACTCTTTCCGATTGAGATGTGGAATCACCATCATGAAGCTCCAATTGGAATCCCGAGTACAACTAACGCAATCGAAGCCTGGCATCGCTCTTATAATGCAACAATTGGCTGCCACCATCCGAGTATATGGAGATTCATTAGTGCGCTGAAACGTGAGCAAGGTTTAGTAGAAGCTAAACAGGCTAAGTATATTGGTGGAGAAAAACCCGTTAAGCGATTGAAGAATAGAGCCAATGAAGACGCACTAACAAATTTAGTACAGGGGTATCTAAATAGACCGCCGCTCGAATTCCTGAAAGGAGTTGCTTACAGATTTAGCATTAATTAGACTAGCAAATGTAACGTATTTAGCTACAAGTAATTACTGTTTGTAATAATAGATTTTATGCAACGATTTAGCGAACTGTCTGTGTAGCGAACTCATACCTGCCAACCGTACAGGAATTCCCTGTACAGTACGTACAGGTATTTTAACCATTTTGGCTGTTCTGTACAGGCGTACAGGGATTTATTCCATTTATACAGGGAATTTTTAATATACTAATTATGAGTAAAATAATGCCTAAAAATGTCTACAGTGATGATAGTATATTCTGCATTGACCACATAAGGCATAACTGGTTTATATATTTATTCAAGAGTACAGGGATTCACTGTACAGTATATAATTCAATGCTTTCTCCTTTCCAAAGTGTTAATTTTGATATGTGTCTATAGTAAATCCCTGGACGAGCGAGCGAGAAAAATTTGGGAGGTGTACTGAGGGATTTTGGCCAATGTACAGGGGAAAATTGGAGCCCTGTACAGGGATATTATTCAAATCGGTTGGCAGATATGCGAACGGAACTGTCCGTGTAGCGAACTGTCCCTTTAGCGAAGTGTCCTGTAGCGAAGTGTCCATGTAGCGAACTGTCCGTGTAGCGAACTGTCCTGTAGCGAAGTGTCCTGTAGCCAACTGTCCGTGTAGCGAAGTGTCCGTGTAGCGAACTGTCCATGTAGCGAACTGTCCTGTAGCGAAGTGTCCGTAGCAAACTGTCCGTGTAGCGAACTGTCCGTATCCCCAATATATCGTAAAAGAGCCATTATAATCCATTTATATGCAAAAAGACATATTGAAGTATTCAAATTATTCAAACATGACAACATCGTTCTTAATATAGATGCAACTGGTTCCCTTATCAAAAGACCACCAACGTGTAGGAAACCTATTTATTATTATGTTCTTACATTGCAACACCCTGTATACTGTACTAGCCCTGTGCCTGTTGCAGAAATGATCAGTAGTGATCATGGAACTGCCGAGATCACCCATTTTTTGAATAAGTGGGTATTAACTTGTAAGGTAGTTCTACATAAGGATTTGCGCATTGACCAAATTGAAATGGACTATAGTTGGGCCATAATGCATAGCACATGTTTAGCATTTAATAAACTGAGTATAGCTTTATATTTAACTTAATGTCGGGAAATTATAAACAATAAAACTAGTACTAAGTCAACTATAACACCTGTTTTACATCTCTGTTCGGCACATATTATGCATCGAATTAGCTATAAATTAGATAATAATTATAAAATAGACAAAAAGGTAAAACGCTTAGTACTGCATGCATTCGGTACTATGGTAAAAGTAGCAATATTGAAGAAATAATTCTCGTTTTTGAATCTTTGTGTACTTTGCTCACTACTGAATTAATGTCACCTCAAGTTACTAAGAGTTTAACAGATTTAGAAAGATTAGTTAAGGGAGAAGTCGAAATGAATAGTCCCCAAAGTTATTTTCTAGATGGTTACCCCGAAAATATTGAAAGTGATACCTATAGAAAAATGTCTCCTTTTGGAAGATACTTTGAAGAATTGTACCATAAGACCACTACTAAAATTTCAACACAAAACTATTGGCCAATAATAAAAATTATGTTATTACCCCAAAATTCTGGAATATCTGCTAACTTATTATTTTCCATTGCTTCCTCTATGGAGTGGAATCATTCTAAGTAGAGTAAAAGTAAACGGAATTTCAACTGATAGTAATGCAGAAGTCGAAAATTGGTTTAAAATAGTCAAATATACTCCATATTTAAATCACAAATTAATATCAGAGTCGGTGATTTTGTACGTCACATTTTTGCAAATATTGAAGATAGATTGGCTTCTTTTAAATTCGCATTTCAACCATTGGGTCAGAGAGTAATTAAAGGTAAAAAAGAACTCAGGAGGCTAGTTTCGAGCAAAATTGTAAAGAAATATGGGTAAGAAGGAAAAAAAATAAAAATAGCTACATTAATCCAAACACAAGTCAAATAGATAGGGTTTTTTCGAAATTAAAGAGATCTAATTTTCAAAATTCCAAAACCTCAATTAATGTCACTATCCCAAAAAATCCAACTCTTAAATGTTCCTCAATAACCAAATCAGAAAAACCAAATTTAGGCTTACCTTTAGTAAATGTAGTATGTTGTCAAATAAAGTGTGATAACAATAGTTCGAAGGACATAAACTTAAATAAACTACTTCCCTCAGTAACATTCAAAATTCCCGGTGATGGAAAATGTTTATTTTCAACTCTTTCATATTTAACTACTGGTAGCATAGCCTATAATCACAAAATACGTATTATTATTATAAATTATATTATAGGAGAGTTGAGCCAAATATGTTTGAAGTTCATTCAAAATAAATTCCCACTTACATTTCGCAGCGCAAAATATTATATAACTAAATCGAAAATGCATTTAGACAGAACATGGGGTGGGGAAATTGAATTATTTTCAATAGCTTTATTATTAAAAACAGATATTAGGGTGAATTCTACAGAAATGGGAAATAAGTGGATGGTTTATTCGGGTCAGGGTGCTAATTTGAGTGATATAATGAGTACCCCTCCAGCTAATGAAGCAGGATCGTGCTATATTAAGCATACCGGGGACCATTACGAACCGATATTGGAATTATATCATCATATTACATCTGATAATTTATCAAGTTAATAGTATAAAAATAAAAATACACAAAAAATTAAAAAAATAGAAATGTATCTATAAAAAGTACATAAGAGAAAAAATTAAAAAAAATATATTTAAGTTTTATCTATTAGACATGATATTTATTATATTTGTTATTTACGTAATTTATGCACTAATATACTCTATACAAAGGCACTGATTTTTGGCATGACGTTAGATAGGCATCAATTAAATTAGGTAATTCAAATCAACTATTCTCTCTCAGTATTAAAGTTAAGGAAGTTTATTTAATTGGAATGTAATACTGATCTAATGCTACCTGAAGGATTTCAGCACAGTGGGCAAAACAGGGGAAATAGTGTAACTTTATAACATTGTCAAATCTATTACTTATACTTTTTTTTGGATTCAGCATAACCTAAAACCTCTAAAACTCAATTTTTAAAGTTTAACAATGCAATGACAATGACTACTGTGAAAAGGAATGAGTAGCGTAATACTCATTTTCAAAACAGAATGTTGTGGTTAGGAAAACATTGAAATTGAATTCACCATAACTATACTCTAGTGTATGCTAATCTGATGCGCAATAGCAGTTTATCTTACTAGTGTTTCTAGTCAATATGATATCAGTTAAGATAAATTTGAAACGAGTTTTGAGTCTGAAGTTGCCAGATTATCAAGAAAGATTTTCATAAGATCGGACACTAAATAATTTTCACATTCAGTTCAAAAACTTTGGGTGGTCCATAATGGTCAGTTATTTCATTGATTCTAATTAGTCTAAATACTTATTGACTTGATATATCCTAAATATTAGACCCCCCCAAGCCCCCCCCTCTACATATTTTTTGAATTTACCATTGTCCCCTCTGAAAATTCCTATAATATATATTTAATTTATCCACTATTTATTCAAATAACAAAGCAGTTTATGAATTTTTAAAGTCAAATCTCTCAATCAGCAACCAAATTAGGAATTCATCCATGCTTTTGAATTTCAGTAAGATAATTTTATGAGATCCGGAAGAAATTTAGGCGCTAGCAATGTTCCATATTATACAACTATGCTATCTAAAACTATCTAGGGTTTCCTAAGAGTAATTGCACCTGCGATAGTTACACTCAGCATCCATCTACCCTTCTATAAATTCAATGCGATATAGAATACCTGGGATAAGACTAACATTCCAATTATTTTTACCCAAGTTTAAGATGTATTATCAATAATCATGGGTGATTAATATATGATTGTTACAAAACCAAAAATATAATAAAGCATGAATTTATCATTGATCGTCCAAAACTACTGTTAGGAGACTACATATATCGTTTTTGATATTGCCATTCGGTTTGCAGCTACCGATAACCTATATGTCAATAATACTTCATTAGAGTCTATCTAGCATAGTTTTCCTATTTCCCTTTACACCCCTGAAAATGCCCACTGTGTTCAGCCGGCCTCCATCTTATCAAAAACCCTTTTCATCAATCAACAATTCTCCTCAATCCTTAATATAATAGTTCTCTTTCTGTTAAGCACATGCACAGCTTGTAGTTCATTTACTATAAACAACATTGATTTTCTTCAAACTGTTCACCTCATGCAAAACTATTCCATCAATCAACAATTCTCCTCAATCCGTAATATAATAGTTCTCTTTCTGTTAAACACCTGCACAGGTTGTAGTTCATCTATTACAAAAAGATGGATTATTCTTCAAACTATTCATCTCATCAAAAACCCTTTCCATCAATCACCAATCTTTCTCAATCCTGAATATACAAGAATAGTTCTCTTTATGTTAATACGTACCAGTAAAGCTTCAAACGCAAAAAGATATCTTTATAACTAATTGCATTAATAATATTGAATAATGCACCACCTTAAAATCGTTAATCTTCAGATTGGAATATTTTGGAAACAACACACACCCACGCATTATCATTATCATCTATAGACAGCATTAAAGATAGCCAACCTATGATTATCTACTAAAACAATGAGACTTGGTATAGATTGATAAATTTTCCTCCAAACAAGATACTAGACCCTCAAATCTACACTAGACCTCTTCGCGGGTCGTATGCGGGTCCCGCCCCGAAAAACACAGTGTTATAACCCAAGCAAACCGCATCTAACCCACAATAACCAACCCGCAACCCGCGGTCAACATAATATTCGCAGATATTACGTTGAGTATTATAGTAATTCGAAACCTAGATGGTGCTCAATTAAAATAGCAATATACTTGATTCAGTGACTCCAAATTCCTCTCCAAAGTAATTCTCTTGCAACCAACCCACACCAACCCGCAAAAAAATCCGTGACCCGAACCCGTCAGTCCCGCAAATAATCAGATCCTTTGACCAGCAAGAACCCGCGGGTTGCCGGTTCCGCAACCCACATTTATTAACCCGCCCCGCGTAGAGGTCTAATCTACGGCAACCAAATTCGCGATATACATCTTCAAACAAGAGAATCATAAACTCTCTCTCTCTGTCTCTCTCCACTTCTGTCATCAAATACACTTATTTTACATACCAAAGTTAATATTATATGTTTATTCTGTAATAGATATTATCTGTGAGGTATTGTGTATTAAAACCAGGGTTGCCGTGGGAATGGAATTTCCGTTCCCATTCCCATCCCATTCCCATAGGAATCCTGTGGGAATCCCCATGGGAATCCCAATAGGAATCCTGTGGGAATTCCCATGGGAATCCCATAAGGTAGTATAATATACATACGTATACATAAAAACCAATTTAATTACTAAAGCAGATTTGTATCAATAGTAAAGCCTATATTAATTAAGGATGACCTAATGAAACCTTATTCGAATATCCCATGGGGATTCCCACAGCATTCCTATGGGGATCCCCACAGGGGAAAATCTGATTCCCATCCCATTCCCATGGGTATGGGGATCCCCATGGGAATTGCCATACCCACGGCAACCCTGATTAAAACATCAGTTGTCTTTGTTGAAATAGCAGTAAATAAAAATTTAGAGTTTTGCATATATTAAAACTAGCCTGTATATAAATGATAATGGTGAAGACAAATCGGGAAGGCAAACTTATAATAAACCATTATCCAATTATCACCAAATAGATGAATATAGGACAGTAGCACACTTATGCTTGTTCACTCGATTTTATTACAAATATATAATCTGAAGTAAACACATCTTCAACTTTGCCAAGCTATATCTCATAGGAATGTTGATATTTTTTTGAAATATTTTGGCATAAGAAACGTCCCAATAGTCACAAACATGTATCAAAAGTTTTAAATTTAATTTCGAAAAAATTGAAGTTAAAATTTTTTTTTTAATGCTCACTCGTAATATAAAAAAATAAATACAAAAAAATAAAAAATTATATTTTTTTATCCAGAATCATAAACGTCCGTGTCTCCCCTTTGTGCCCCGTATAGGAAGATGACTTAAATAGATTGGCAAGTATCGGATCATTGGGGCTAAATTGTTGCAGAGAGTAAAAGTTGGGATTTAGAGACACAAATGTGTCGCATGACTCGCATTGTGTTGGATGATTGATTTAGTTAGTTAAGTATATATCCTAAAAAGTGGGGGGGGGGAAGCTAAAACAAGGGTACGATTGCCCCCCCCCCCCCCCCACTAGAAACGCCACTGATCATAGAATACATTCATGTAAAGGGGTAGATGATTATTAAATGTAATTATCATGTGTATTAGAACTCATAGAAAACTCAGATCGCATTTTCTAGCATAGCTGTTTCTTGTACATCAAACTAAATTGTCTCCGAATTGTACAAAACCAAGATGAGTTCATAGTTCGGTATTGTGATAGATGAAATTATCTTTTAGTGCTCAGTTGTTCTTATTATACAATATCTGCTATAAATTGGCGTAATCACTAGGTATACTACTGAATAGTAACGAATAATTAGCTTTTGCATTTTCATAGCAACACAAAGTGACAATGGAATCCACTAAGTATTTAAAGTTGCGGTCTGTTTCGGAAGCTAAGATTTTCATAATTAATTTTAACAATGCTGAACAACGATGTATACAATTTTCTAAGCGAACTTTTGTGTATTTTTTTCCCCTTAACTTGAAATTTCCATTTTGGTAATTTTACACTATTTATGACAATGATTTTACATCCACCTTTTAAATTAAAATCTAGAAGAGTAGCTTTGAATCTGAACCAAAATAAATAATAAGCATACTCATAATGTACAAGTTAGAATAAACACAGACAGCGTATACACTGTAAAAGCAGGGAGTGAAATATGTCAGAATTTAGATTTCTCAAAACAGCAAATGGAACTATAAAGTATATAATTGATGATAACTTAATAGAGCTAGGATGGGTTCGATAGAATTGCAATTTTGAATGAAAGTTAAAATATTTTCTAGCTTTGATCTAAAAGGAGTTAGAAGTATACTTATTCCCATGAAATATTCTGCTATTTCCTGGTGCTAAGCCACTGTATAACTTTGACACAATCCAAACTGATTACATAGGTTCACAGTTAATAGAAAATCGCATATTTCCATCCAAACGAACTAACTTTCTGTGGTTAATCACAAGGTGTAGATAATGGACTGTGCGAAATAATAATTTTCCTCAACAACTCAGCAAAAAACAGTAACTACATTGTATGATATGTCAAAGCAAAAGATTTATATTATTTTCAAATGAATCGACGATAACTCTATGTATCTACAAAAAATAAGCAAAGAAATAGTTAAAAAATTGGGGGCTGAGCCCGGTCCTGGAAAATTGTGATAGCCAATTTAAATGGTTAAATACCCATATAGCTGGACACAACTAGCTAGCGGAGTCGGAGAAAAGGTCGCTCGATAGAGTTAAGACAAGATTAAGAATGGAATGTTTCACATTCCTGAGATATTCTTGAGTTAATATGGAAAATATGGTCAGGTAACACATCAAATTACTGGAAATTAATCGATAAATTCGAATATGACGATAAAAAGTCAACTAGAGTGGATTTGAGATAGATACCAGCAAAGAGATTGTCGGCGGCTCACTAAAATTGCCGAAATCTAATCCGCTTTAAAAAATCTCTAAACGGATTTTAGCGGATTTGGATATGTTTCTCTACGAACAAATGAGCTTCTAATGATCCATAATCAGATTTCTACCAATTATTGAACTTTGAACTTTCCAGTTGAACTTTCCAATGACCAGATTATGAGGAATTATACAATAAGCGCTACATTCCTCGAGTATGAATAACTTCTCTTCAATTCAATACCCGTGGTAAATTAGCAATCGATGGAAATCACGGTCCAAGCATAAGTACATTTTACATTTTCTGTGATATAAGCTCATACATCTAGAGTGGCGTAGCCAGGGGCGGACTAGTGTGGCCTAGGCCCTAGGGCCCTTGAGGGAACTAAAACATTATTAGAATACAATTTTCGCTCGCACGGCTAGCGTGACCATCTCCAGGTTTGTTTCCGCTCGCTTGGCTCGCATGTCCGTCCAACCTTTATGCAGCTTCCACGCCAATACCACCAAACATTTCAAAAACTAGTTACAACCATCCTAAACAAAATTATAAAATTTGAGAAATTTCGTTGCTTAAAAGGCAGCAAGAACTGCTGAAATCGTGTTTGAGCCTCTTTGGTTCAAGAAACTTCTCAAATCCCCCTTCCATCCCACTTCACCAGGATTGGCCTGATCTATAAAAATTTCCTTCTGCCGAGCCTGTACCTAATGTAGATTGACTGTTAATTGATTGTTGATATGGCACTATATTTACTTTATTAAATTGCACCACTGGCTCTCGCCATCCAAGTTGTTCGCACTTGAATATGTAGTCTGCATCCCTCTAGTGGGAGAAATTATACCGAGACTATTCGATTTGAGTATTTTCATCCTTCATACATTAATAAACATCATGTTGTGGACAATATCATATTCGGAATTGGCATCTACGATTACCCCAATGTAACCATTGAAACCATATTTCTATGGAAAATTTCTAAATTTGTTTAATTTAGACAAATAAATAACAACAAATATTCATCACATGTTGTTGACATTTTCATTTCGGACTCAGCATACTCGAATATCCGAGGGTAGTTGTGTATTTATCTATAGAAGGCTGGATATTCCCGAAATCGTGAATAGTGTTTATCTATTTCGCATTACTACTATACTACTACTAAGGTATTATAATACTACAAACCGGACAAACAAACACAATTGAGTGTAAATAATATATGTAAATTACATTATCAAGACAAATTGAAGATTCTTATAACCGGTATAAATAATACAGTAGATAAGAAAAACGTTTCCAGAAGATCGTTATTATATTCGAGATGTTCTTACTTCTTATAACAGGTATTCTTTCAACCGGTATCCACTTCATTATATATTTTGAATAGAATTCAACCAGGTTAGCATCGACCCGGTTATCACGTACATTGGGCAATGACATACATAGATTTTGCCAAAATAAATTTCCTTTTGAAGAAATTGTATAAAAAAACTTCAGGGTAAAGCGTACCTGCTTAGTACAGTATTGTTCAACCAAATTTAGTTTGCTTATTATGAAGGTTATTATTATGAACAAGCTGCATGCTCCCAATAAAACAAATTATGGAGGATTGTAATATGAACCGTATGAACACAATATTTGGTCCATCACAGTAAATGGTATTTTTTGTTTCCAAGGAGGCATATCTGGGCTCTATTGAAAGGAATTTGGAAAAAAAGTTTCATATCGCGAATTTACAAAATCGTGGACAATTTGACAATTTTATTCCGTACAGTCAAATTATATTGGAAACAATAGGATGGAAATAATTGAATAACAATAGCATACAAATGAATATAAATACATTAGAAAATATAAACGAACTGTTAGGTGGACCAGGGATAGAAGAGGGAGAAGAACTGACAGGTAAAGAATCTAATAGATAAATACAAAAATAATATACAGAGAGAGACATCATGATGTACAGAGAGAGAACGTAAATCAAAAGTATGGACTAATAAATATATAGCGATAAATGTGTAGAGAAGGCTAAAGATAAAGCTTAGTTTCCAATATTCATTTTAAGTGAAACACTTGTCTTTTCTAAATTATATAAATAATGATATAAGTATACAGAATACTATCGGTATAAATGATAACAAAGATATAAACTGTAAAACGGTCAAACCAACACTATCATTAGCATAAAAAAAAACGAGAATTGATCACAAGGTCGTGTAGTAATGCTATTCATAAATAATAAAGTCAAAATATTAACTCGGGGTAGAGCTGGTAAGACGTTGGGAGCATGATCAAGGTGGTATGAGTATCATTAAATTTTACTAAATTTTGAGAAAATAATATTAATGGAAAGACGATACTTATACCAAAACAACTGCTCACTAAGCCAATAAAGTGAGCAAGCAAATAAGATAATGAATTGTGTATTTTCTTGCTCCTAAATAAATTAGCTTAAATATCAGAACATGTCTTAAAAAATACGATGTTAACCGCAAATAGCCGAAATGGTACATTGTAAACCAACAAGTAAATCACCTTTCAAAATTCGAAATTCGACGATATAAGCAAGAAAATTGTTCATTTTTCTGAACATTTTTTACCTCAGAAATATTTCGGCAATCTTTAATTAAAGCAGGCAATTCAAAGTCTCTGCTATCGTTAAAATTTCGTTCCACTAAAGAAATGGAATATCGTCGAATTGAGTAGCTATTTTCGAACAATTCATACAATGTTATTCCAATTTAATGTAGTTAGAATAAATCAATGGAAAATATTAATCAAGTTGGAATTTATTACATTACAAATAGTTAGGATAAACCGATAAGTTAGAATAACCCGAGTTAGAAAAAACCGATAGAAATTAAGTATAATAACGAATTAAATAATTAGTGCAGTAGAAATTCGTTAGAAAAAAACGATAGCTAGAATACCACTGTGTTAGAATAACACGGTTTCAACTGTACTTAGTGATAACGTTATGTGCTACATTAGTCCAAATAATGACTTTTTGGGAAAATCCCCCCAGATTTAGCCCCTAATTCCTTCAAAATCTCCAAACCAAAATTTGCTCGCCACATTAAATATAATCTGAACCACTCACTAGTCGGATATTCGAAAACTAACGGTTTTGGATAGATCTCAATAGGGACGACAAAGTAATAGGCGTTTTTACACTAATAGATAAAACCTATATACTATTGATCTGTAAATCTCAAATTTAGGTCAATTTTCTGTCTAAGGTTTATACAACTGAGTAATGTATTTTACCTATATAAAATTCTGCTTTTATTACTTTTTCATTTGGCTGACAAATGAGCCATTTCCACATTAAAAACACCGTAATGACAAGTTTTGATCCAGAAATAATGCAGCGCCAACTCACTTGAAAATTTGAAAACAAAATTACTAAGTAAGTTAGAAGAAACTCTATTGCAGTTTTGGTAACATCTCTGTCGTACAAATACATACAGAAAATTTCAAGTCAATTGATTGAGTAGTTTGGGTAGTGTTTGTGGTATACACATCCCTTAAGTTATCTGAAACATTTCTAATAAGGTGCTTGTGAATCAAATTCCTGATTAAATTTTAAATTTGCAATTTGAAAATTTAAAGAGATGTATTAATGTGTGTTCTCTGTAATTGTTCACTTCTCTAATAGTCCACATTGGGCCATTTAACCACTGGTGGACTATTAGAAAGAATAGACACTAGTTTACAAACTGAATAAAATAATAAAAGAGACTTAAATTGTATTGGAGATGCAATTATCTTAAGAAGTGAGAAAGCGAAGCTTATCTCAAAAACTATCGCATAGTCCTGTTGCATGAGAAATTGACCCCCATGAGAAAATGACCCCCCTATTCATATGAACCATGGATACCGTTTAGGGGGTCATTTTCTCACGGGGGTCATTTCATTATGCAAGCCCCGTGAGAAAATGACCCCCCATAAATTTCCGCATTGTCATTGCAATAATATATAGACTACTTGAACAAAACAATGATGTAGTGACAATTATACAAAATGACTTGCCAACTATGTTAATTAA
This sequence comes from Hexactinellida sp. DTS-2022, assembly GCA_028753945.1. Taxonomy (NCBI): domain Eukaryota; kingdom Metazoa; phylum Porifera; class Hexactinellida; species Hexactinellida sp. DTS-2022. Next base: position 1,978,698 of record JAPNXP010000018.1, on the reverse strand, counting down.
CTGAATACTTCTTCTGGCAATGTACTACAGTGGAGCCTCCCATAACGGACACTCCAAATAGCGGACAACCTCTAAATAACGGACAACCCTCGTGGCACGGATTTATTTATTTAGCATATGTTTAATAGAAAAGCAACCTCTAAATAGCGGACAACCTCTAAATAACGGACAACGGTTCCGGTCCCAAGGTGTCCGTTGTTCAGAGGCTCTACTGTATTTATATTTGTTGGTATACTAGTGATATGATAAATAAGAGTATTTTTTGAGTAAACTTTATTTAGCCTTATTCGAAATTAGTCATTTTAATGACAAATAAGAGTTAGAGCTTCAATATTAGTTCCAAGTATTTGGTAGAAAACCTGGGTAGCAATATGGGATTACCAAGTTAACATTGTTGTCTAGTCATTTTGTATAATTGTCACTGCATCATTGTTTTGTTCAAGTAGTCTTTACACTATTGAAATGACAATGCGGAAATTTATGAGGGGGTCATTTTCTCACGGGGCTTGCATAATGAAATGACCCCCGTGAGAAAATGACCCCCTAAACGGTATCCATGGTTCATATGAATAGGGGGGTCATTTTCTCATGGGGGTCAATTTCTCATGCAACAGTCCTCGTCAAATTTAGAGGAAATTCTATCCAATTTATGCTGAACCTTTCAATTAACCACACTGATAAAGTTTAATCATTGCGGATATAATTGGAGTGAATAGTGAGTGTATGGTAAATATTTCGAAAAGTAAGAAATCCTCAAACTTCTTAGTGTTGATGAGATGTGACGATTCGTAAATTTAGCAATAGGAATCGTCGGTTTAAGGCAGCGATTCCCAACCTTTTTCAACCGTGGACCCCCTATAGTAAATATTTGACATTCTGTGGACCCCCTCTCATTGTCCGTAATACATCCTGTGGACCCCCTACAGCCGTCCGTGGACCCCAGGTTGGGAACCACTGGTTTAAGGTATACAAATAAATAAAATGCATCAGTTATACTAAAAGAAACAGTATCACCATATAATATATCACATACCATGATTCGAAGCGCTTCTGGAACACGTAGGCTCATCGTCCATAGAAGTAATAATAAATTTGGTTTAGCTACATTTGAGAACAAAGAGGTTAACCTCTTCGGCGTACCATTAACCTGTTTGGCGTACCATTAACCCGTTTGGTGTACCATTAACCTCTTCGGATTAACTTTTTCGGCGTACCATTAACCTGTTTAGCGTAAAATTAACTTGTTTGGCGTACCATTAACCTCTTCGGCGTACCATTAACCTGTTTGGTGTACCATTAACCTTTTCGGCGTACCATTAACCTGTACAATTTTCCATTAACTTGTTCAGTATATCCTCAAGTAGTTTACGTGCCTTTACCCTTTTAGGCTTACCATTAACCTCTTCGGCGTACCATTAACCTGTTTGGCGTGCCTTACCCTTTTAGTCTTACCATCAACCTCTTCGGCGTACCATTAACCCGGTAAATTTCCCGTTATTGTGTTCAGTGTAATATTGACTGATTCGGCGTACCATTAACTCTACATTCAGTGTAGCCATGGCCTACTATATAATACGGATAGACAAGTCAAGTATTTGCCATTTTATTTCCAGGCCAGTGTTTACTTTCTAATTGCTCGTAAAATGAATTACCTATTGTCATGGAATAAACTGAACTTAGGTTTTCAAATACGCTGGAAACATCTAAAATACTTTGAGAATGATTTCTCATCGGATTTAACCACAATGACGTAATCAAATGTACATACCCATATATGGCAATGATGTTAAATAAATGTTGATTTTTTAGATAATTTGAGAATCTAACTTGGCCGTTTTTATCCTAATGCATTTTTCTTGTTAAATACTAACTACACTAACAAATTATGTAATTCCTTTCACTCAAATTCTTTTCAACGTCAATGTAAGTAAATAATTATACTATTGTTAGCAAACCATATGTTTTGTATTTTTTTGAAATGTATAGTTAGATTTTAATCTAAGTCTTAAAAGTGCTGTTTGACGACGTACATGTTGCCCAGTCAATTTAATGACCGTTCTTGTGACTTATTTAGCTAATGTTCACAAAATCTCTACTTCATAATTAGTATTAATTATCATATATGGGTATGTATATTTGATTACGTCATTGTGGTTAAATCCGATGAGAAATCATTCTCAAAAGTATTTTGGATGTTTCCAGCGTATTTGAAAACCTAAGTTTAGTTTATTCCATGACAATATGTAATTTATATTACGAGCAATTAGAAAGTAAACACTGGCCTGGAAATAAAATGGCAAATACTTGACTTGTCTAGCCGTATTATATAGTAGGCCATGGTGTATGTAGCATAACATCCTTGAGTTTTAATATTTGAGACTACTTATTCTTGCATAATTCCTAATTTAACTAATCCATTCAAATTCTTATGCGTACACTTAACCTATTCTGTCGTGGTTTACAGTAGTCATACCAGATCTTCTAATCCATTTCTATATATTTCTAGTGTATTTTATTCTCTTTGGCTGGGACACATTTTGACCGAAGCTACACGGAATAAGCTTATATTCTTTTCCTATTAACTTATTTTTTACAAATTTATACACAAGCAGTATAGTCGAACCTGGGGTTTTTCTACCTGGAGGTTTTGCTTTTATTGTTTTTTGCTCACTCAACCACGAATATTTATACTCAACAGGGAATGAAAGATTCACAAACGGACTGAATAAACCCAATTCAGTTCATTTCAAATTAACGCACGTTCAGTTCGTTCCCGTTCACCTCCTAACTTCAACACCACCAGCGTTCGTTCAACTGGCTGCCCCGCATTCGTTCAGTTCGTTCGTTCAATTCGTTCAATTCAGTTCAGTTCGTTCAATAACTTCAATTCGTTCAGTTCAGATAAAGTGGGTTGATCCATTCCGTTTATAATTGACTGATCAATCGTTCCAAACTGCTATTGAAGTTCAGGTTAAGAATCTATTTCTAAAAAAAATTTAATTTCTAATTTTTATCATTAATTGAATATAATACATTCTTAATTAATTATTTACATATTAGTTTTGTATTGATTCACGTATATTTATTAACTTTGTAGTGATTTATTTAAAGTTGACGTATTGATCAATGTTTCAATATTTATAATTTAACATTATTCAGTTCAGTTCGTTCGTTCAGTTCGTTCGTTCAGTTCGTTCAGTTCGTTCGTTCAGTTCGTTCGTTCATTCAGTTCGTTCAATTCGTTCGTTCAGTTCGTTCGTTCATTCAGTTCGTTCGTTCATTCAGTTCGTTCGTTCGTTCAGTTCGTTCGTTCAGTTCGTTCAATTCGTTCGTTCGTTCAGTTCGTTCAATTCGTTCGTTCAATTCGTTCGTTCAGTTCGTTCGTTCAGTTCATTCGTTCATTCAGTTCGTTCGTTCGTTCAGTTCGTTCTGGCAACCGTTGGCGTTCGTTCAGTTCGTTCAGCGTAAATGCCATAAATGTCCTGCGTTCTGTCCGTTCAGTTCAAGTTCAATAAGTTCGTTCGTGAACCTTTCATTCCCTGATACTTAAATATTGTCAATTGTATTCTTTTCATTTTGGTCTTAATTTTCTTTATGACTCTGATTGGGTCTTATTATTGAAACATCTAATTTCTCAAAAACATTCCCCTATAAAACGATCTGAAAAATGATCGATATCGTAATCGCGATCCTTTCTGGAAGTAAGATCTTGACGGGATCGCCGATGATATTTCAGCAATATTCGGGATCGAGATCGCGATCCTTTTTTTCACGATCGACTAATGCCCTAGTCCCATTTTTATACTTTTAAGTGTAAATCGACCTCGATTATCAGGACTTTACGAATTAAAACAATTATGCAGATTTAGACTCACTGCTACACTTTCAATTAAAAAATGTCCAGATGCTCTTCGTAAAATGTATTTTACAAAGAGCATCTGGTCACACTGTGCATAATGCTATCCACGACACTTCCTAGATCCTGGGGTTGAGGAATACCTCAATCCCGCATGAAATAAACATATTTGTAAACTTATACAAGGTTTAACCGTGAGCTTTGTTGGAAATACATATGTATATTCTAGATCAGTGTTTGTCAACCCATGTTCGGTGGCACATTAGTGTGCCTCAGATGTGCATTAAGTTTACCTTATCAATGATATTTACATACATTTTCCATTGTATTCCTAATTAAATATCGGCTCATAGAATGTAAATATCATGTATTTGGTGTGACTTGAAAGATCTTTACGTTTTCAAGTGTGCCGTAAGGAAAACAAGATTAAAATACACTGTTCTAGATATTGACACATTGTAGAAATTACCGTTGGTCAGATTCGTGGGAGTTGACAACCATGACCTCAAGATATGGAATTTTTAGATAAAGTAGCTATATATTAAGTAAAATACATGTACAATTTTGGACGCCATTGCCCCCCTCACCTTAGATCCGCCTATGATTCATTTAACAACTCCACATAGTACATTGCTCTATTGAGTATTTACCATATTTCCTCGAATAATCGTCCCCCCTGAGGATTTCATAATCGCCCCGGCTACCTTTCAAGGAAATACGGTAGCCATACGACATATACCGTATTTCCCCGAATAAGCGCCGGGTCAAGAAAATAGGCATTAGTATGATAAAAATAATACACATTTATATTAGTTGCAAACTGAACTGAAATTAGATTGATTTTGGCAACTACCGTATGTATACTGTAGTTGATAATTATTAGAACCCACTAAAATATTATTTTCTGGATTTTTCAAAAATATTTCAGGACAAATTTGGCCCACAAAAACAATAAGCGCAGGGGCGCTTATTCGGGGAAATACGGTATCTTACAATTTATACAGAATCAACGTATCTGCACGGCAGCCCAATATTGACTACGAAGTCCACTAAGTGTATACCAAATTAATCGTAAAGCTAAGTATTAATAATTGAAATTAACCCCCCCTCCCCCTCCCCTCTCAGTATGCTAAAATAAATAATCGCCCCCCCCCCTGAGGGGGCCTTTAAAAAATAATATTCGCCTCTACTACTATTCGAGGAAATACGGTACTAGTAATATTTATTATTGTAATTGCTATATAACTTGTACACAAATGTTGCACTATCTGTTACTGACAGGGTTGCCGTGGGATGGAATTTCAATTCCCATACCCATTCCATTCCCACAGGATTTCTGTGGGGATCTATATGGGAAACCCCATATTGATTCCATATATGGATCCAGAATTAGAATATCTGCTATTCATTGTAAGTCTCCATATGATCCATTTAGGGATCCATATTGGAATCCATATCGGATCCATATCGGAATCCCCATATGAGAATCCACATATGGGGATCCCCACAGGGAAAAATCTGATTCCCATCCCCATACCATACCCATGGGTATTGGGATCCCCATGGGAATTCCCATACCCACGGCAACCCTTTAATATCGCATTGTTCAATTAGATAGGTATCGCTTTTCTGCCTTCAGAATATTGGGCTAACTTCTATTGAACGTGAAATAATTAATATCGTCGCCCCAATCTATGTTAAGTATTTCCTTATTTTTTTAATACTTTTTCTTGTTTGTTCGATACTGATCTCTTTGTTTACCTGTCATTTAGATTAGGTCATTATTTTTTGATGGTATGATATCAACTTGTGTGGTCTATTGTAATAGGCTTTCCTCTATCACTATATAGCGCAGATACCAATATGATTTATATTACTTTACAGTCGGTATATCTATGTTTATATGCTTGAATTTGTTCCTTTCACACTCAGATTTTTCTACAGGTTTTATGATTTGATTTAGTTCGTTGTTTTACAGTCAATATTATTCTCACATAAAGTTGAATCTCATTAATGACTCAAGAAGGGCATTAATTAGTTCGTTATTCATTGGAACAGTTCGTTATTCGAAATATATTCCTTCATCATTTTTGTTAAAGAGTTCGTTATTTGATTCGAGAAGTTAAAAAAACTATTGAAATGACTTGATTTTGTATATATTTGTTCTTATTAACTTCTAGAATCAATTAACGAACTGTTCCAATGAATAACGAACACAGCTATTATATTGTAATCATTTTAGTCATAAACACGGAATGAGTTCCTCATTTGAATAACTAATTTTTTCAATTATTGTATAAAATCGCACTCATTTTGATTAATGCTGTATATAGTCCTAATTCCATATAACTTGCTTTATATGACATAATAACGAACTGTTAAAATGAAAAACGAACTCTCTATAATCATGTATACATATATGTTGAATAATATACTGTTACATTGAATAACGAATTCAATTACAATTAGGCTATTCACTTATATTGTCCTCTACTCTGCATAGATTCTCGTTTAATGATTTGAAAACCGAACACATTTTGAATAATGCTCTATAAGCATCTTAGTCACAAAATCTGCATTATTTGCTAATTTTCAAATAAGGAACTATTCCAATAAATAACTAACTCTCTACAATAATGCTGTATACATCTATGTTGAATAATGTACTGTGTCATTGAATAACGATCTCAATTATTATTTCTATTGTTCTGAAACTTATCTATAATAGCAACAAAAGGCGTCATTAGAATGCACAAGTTGAATTTATTTAGTGAAGTTTCTAGAATTTATATCCTAGATATGTATTACAAGTTTGCCATCTGCCATTGAATTTGTCCGAATATCCGTGTTAATTTGCTTTTATTACCATTCAATATTTCACCATACCTATTTTGGGGGTTAACTCTTCAATTACGTGCATTCTCTGCACCTTGATACTCATTAAATTGAAATTAAACCTGACTATATCTGTACAGTTTGTAGAATTTATATCCTAGATATGTATTACAAGTTTGCCATCTGCCATTGAATTTGTTCGAATATCCCTGTTCATTTGCTTTTATACCAAGCAATATTTCACCATACACATTCTTCTGCGGGTTAACTCATCAATTCACATCCATTTGTGCACCTTGATACTCATTAAATTTACATTACAGCGAACTATATCAGTTGAGTTTGTAGGATTCACATCCTATAGATGTATTACTAGTTTGCTATCTGCCATTGAATTTGTCCGAATATCTGTGTTGATTTGTTTTTATTACCAACGGATATTTCACCATACGTATTTTCCGGGTTAACTCTCCAATTTACATGCATTTACTGCACCTTGTTACTCAGTAAATTTAAATTACAGCGGACTATTTCAATAAGTTTGTAGAATTCATATCGTTATCGTATTACAAGTTTGCCTTCTGCCATTTAATTTGTCCGAATATCCGTGTTAATCTGCTTTTATTTCTGACCAATATTCTCCGTTCTTATTCTTTTGGTTCTTACATCCTTCCATTTCGACCCATTCACTGCACCTTTGTTCTCATTAAATTTAAAACACAGCGGACTATATCATTCAGGTTTGTAGGATTCACATCCTATATATTTACAGGGACTTCTTTAATATAGGGACTGTAAACTTCGTTTTACTGTAAATTAGCGTCGGCTTAAACAGTATAGTTTACTTATTGATTTCCCGTAATCCGCTAATGCTAGACACAGGCAGGGGCGGTCGCAGGATTTGGCCAGCCCGGGGCAAAAGATCAGCTTTTAGTATAAATCCGGGGCATGCTCCATGTAATTATACTACCAATTGGGCTGGAATCCGGGGCAAAATATTTTAATCCGGGGCATTTGCCCCGGATGCCCCCTCCCTGGGACCGCCACTGGACACAGGTAATGTATTATTGTCGTATAGGAAGTCATATTTTGGGAGTCCAACGGTCATATTGGTTTATCGAAAATATTTGTGGAATGTAAGTTGTGCGATTTTACACCCTTCCATATATGGTAATATTGTTAAAATCTCGAGATTACTTAATTTTATACATATGAAATGTATCATTTTCGTTCAGGAAATCATATTTTGGGAGTCCAACGGTCATATTGGTTTATCGAAAATATTTGTGGAATGTAAGTTATGCGATTTTCACACCTTTCCATATATGGTAATATTGTTAAAATCTCGTGATTAGTTAACTTTATCCATATGAAATTTATTATTGGCGAATGGGAAATGGGAATTCATATTTAGGGACTCAGTAGATCACATTGATTTACCTAAGGCGTTCCCCTTAGCCAATATTATTATTTTGGCGCTCTCCACAGGAGGTTGCCCCTATCCTGTTTTGTAGTTTTGCTAATTCCTACCTATCAGATATCTGTCATTATGTTGTTTATTAACGGTTAACCGTTGCTGACATCGGTTAACGGTTATAGATTTTATTAACCAGTTAGCCGGTCTGTTGAATAACTGCAGAGTTATTGGGAAATTAATGTATAAAGTATTAAATTTTTTAATTTTATCAGAATATGTAGTCCTAAATCCATTTCTCATCACCACTTAATAAATTTTATTGGACAACATTGATTTAAATATTGATTTGAAAGAAACTTATCAAGATTTTTTAATAAACAACATAATGACAGATATCTGATAGGTAAGAATTAGCTAAACTACAAAACAGGGTCGGGGCAATCCTCCTATGGAGAGTGCCAAAATAATAATATAGGCTAAGGGGAATGCCTTAGGTAAATCAATGTGATCTACTGAGTCCCTAAATATGAATTCCCATTTCCCATTCGCCAATAATAAATTTCATATGGATAAAGTTAACTAATCTCGAGATTTTAACAATACTTATTACCATATATGGAAAGGTGTGAAAATCGCATAACTTAGATTCCACAAATATTTTCGATAAACCAATATGACCGTTGGACTCCCAAAAATATGATTCCCTGTACGAAAATGATACATTTCATATGTATAAAGTTAAGTAATCTCGAGATTTTAACAATATTACCATATATGGAAGTGTGTGAAAATCGCATAACTTACATTCCACAAATATTTTCGATAAACCAATATGACCGTTGGACTCCCAAAATATGATTCCCTTTACGAAAATGATACATTTCATATGTATAAAGTTAGGTAATCTCGAGATTTTAACAATATTACCATATATGGAAGGGTGTGAAAATCGCATAACTTACATTCCACAAATATATTCGGTAACCAATATGACCGTTGGACTCCCAAAATATGACTTCCTATACGACAATAATACATTTCCAGTGTCTAGCATTAGCGGATTACGGGATATCAATAAGTAACAATACTTTTTAGGCCTACGCTAATTATACCGTAAAACGAAGTTTACAGTCCCTATATTAAAGAAGTCCCTGCTTAAGGATACTATTCGGTTTAACGGGAAGAATGCAAACTGAATGAATACTTAGAAGATTTTCCCATCGTCAAATGAGTGGAGGTAGCTTTCTTGAAAGTTTCAGTTAAGAAATTATTTCAGAATCTATAATCAAGATGCAATCACTTCTTCAACAAAAACTCGATATTAGGCAATATAAAATAAATTCCTTGTTTATCATCCCGTCAGTCCTAATTTTTATGTCCGTCCTGATTAATTTATTACTATTTATGAACATATAAGTACAGAAATATTAGACATCTACTTGTGTAAAGTAGCCCCATTGTATCAATTTTGATATGGGGGGTATTTTAAAGCATTATTTTTATATTTGGAGGATTGCGATATGATTTATAAGTTAATTAATAGTAATATTTTGTGTTTGAATTAGAATGTTGTTATTTGCCTAATAATTAAAATAATTATAAATTCCTTCCCCGTTCGTATTTTCTAAAAAACTCCGTAAGATATACATGTAATGTATTTACATGGCCTTGGTGCATTCATATTATTTTCAAATCTAGAATATGATGAAAAATTTTTCAATAACATGCTTTAAAACTTTTTGAGTTTATGAGCTCAGTACAATATACGGAATACGAGTTAATTATCTCATAAACTCAAAAGGTATCAAAGTAAGGCATAGAAAATGTACTATCGATGAATAGGAAGTCACCTATGGCGGATAGATCAGGCGTATTCCAGTTTACATAACAATTATAGTTTTGGTGTTATGGCTCATTTTAGGAAATATACATTTGCCTGACAACCGAGGAATGTGTCAATATTCCTATTATAATTTTGATATATTTTATTTAACTAGTTCTGGGTATCACCATGTACCAATGTTGAACAGATATAACGCGTTTAACTGTGTTAAAACAGGACTTAAAAACATGATAATTCGAACGAAAATTGACGATTACGTCATCAAATGATGACATATTTCAATTTTGAAAGGTTCTATATATCATATTCGGATGTTCCCATATAGTTACAAAACATATTCAGGTCTACCATTACTAATAATTCAGATAAAGAAGTACCCTCTATTTTACAATGGCCTTCGACAGTATGTATCTATAGTCCACAATTTGATAACACTGAATAGGCCTTATTATTATAACGTAGGTCACGGTTTGACATTATAACAGGAAGTTTCAAAGATTGTGCTTTTGCATGCATCTTGATGCACAACAAGTTCGAAAAACTATCAACATAATTTTTGCCAACATTTATTACAACAATTTCCGGTAAGCCATTACAGAGCAAACGGAAAGAGCTTGTCGCTAGGTTCAACTCTGTAATACCTCAAAAAGCTACTCAAATTGTAATATTTTATGTTTACCTAGAATAATGTTATTGTGTAATAATGAATATATAAATAATATCCCTTCCGCAGTCCATATTTTCCAAAAAAGTCCGGAGATAAACAATTCATTTATTTACATGTCATATATTTACCCTTTTTCACTTTTGTTATCTTAGCTCTTTTTGTTTCAATATTTCTTCGACAAAATTGGTTCTATGAGTTCTACAGATGATTTCTCACATACATATAATCCAGATTCTTCTCCTGCTTCAGATAAAGGCTTTTCTTTTAATCCAGGTTATGTTCTTATTGTATCTTTTAAACTTGATGTTTGGATTTGGATTCAGAATGACTTACTTACACTAGAACAGTGAGAGATGTTGTCATTTGATTTCGGATTCGTATTTTTCGCATTCGAACTACTCATTGTAGACGTTTCCATCTCAATTGATTGTTTAGAATTTTGGAAAATTTACGACCTGTAACACCATGTGCCAATTATAACAATGAGCTACCTTTAAATTTCACGGGAATGACTGGCACATAGTGGCACAGGCTGCGAGTTTTCAAACTTGTTAACAAACAATTGAGTTGAAAGCTTCTACATTGGTAAGTAGAATGTGTAGAATACGAGACTACGAGTCTGAAATAAAATTTACAATTTCTCTTACAGTTCGAATGATCCCTCATTAAAAGATACAGTTTAGTACTATGTATATGAGAGATATTGTGGTTTACAAATACCTTCAACCATGTTGGTGTATATATGAATTTCTAAAATGTATATTTATGATAAACCAAATAGTCTGGCAGCAGAATACAGATTTCTCTTCCAACCTTTATTTTCGTAGTAGTTTGTTTAGAGTAATTTGAATCTTGTACAAAATTATACAAGATTCAAATTACTCTAAACTTTCCTCTTGCTGGCCATTGGCTAGGGGAAAATAAAAGCATAGCTAGTTGTGATTATTTGCATAAAATGATATTAAATCAAATTTTTGAAATACAGTATATTGAAGCTCTCGTCCTTAACTTGTGCATAGTTTCTTTGGTGTTTCAGAAAAAGAGCAATCGGATTTTGCACTTTGAACACATTCCAAAATCGATTTTTAAAATTGATAGGTCAAACAAAAATAAATTAATGATTAAAACTGGAATCAACAAAAATTGAAATTTGAATACGTGTCCTAATACACCAAACAAAAATTGTGTTTTAATGGCATAGATTTTCTTACCTTTCTTTAGTTCGGAATAGTCACATTGAGTTAAATCAGAAGTATATGGAGTGATCAGCAAGGTAGATACTCTGCTTTCTTGGATATAATCCGAGCATTTAAGGAGCGCGCTCCATTTTTCAGGAGAGCAAGGTGGAGCACGCTCCTTTTAAATTTGAGGATTGGCACCTGGAGTGCGATCCAATTCTAAGGAGCGATCACTGCAGCGCGCTCCTAATGAATTACGAAAAATTTAATGATATTTTCCATAGGTGACTCATATTATGAAAGGTATCTAGTAATAACGAAATATCAGTAGATTGGATATTACTGTAGAAGGCAGAAAGTAATTCATTATTCAATTTAGTAAATCTAATGAATTAAGAGAAAATGTTCCCTTCGGTCTCCGTCGCTTTGCGACGGGTAACTCAAGCGCTCCGCTCTCGCTTTTTTCTAATTTTGGAAGTTAGTCTATAGGTTTATTTTGAATTTTCATTAACTTAAAACAATACTTAAAACAATTCCCGAAGTGAAATAGCAACTATAAGTCTCTGGGGAAATTTTCTAGTCTAAATTATATCAGAGGATAAGGTTCTCATTATTACCCTTACATGTTTCTAAATTTTGACTGACTACCCAATATATCAATTACTCAACCAGTAAATACCAACAAATAGTGCCACCAAAGGTAAATGCGTCGGCACAGCTGCAATTTAGATTTTTATTGTTATATTTTCCGTATCCTCTCCACAGAAAAGAGTATTATTAACTAAGATCTGAAATTTTCAGGACAGGTGTCTCATGGGTTACAGATGTATTTCATTAGAGTTATTTGCAAGGGATCATAATTTCAAAAATAGCAGGTTACTTTTTCCGTGTAATATATTGCTTTTATGTAGGTAATTTCTTCATGTTTTATGGAAGTATTCAATTATTCAAAATATGACTCTAAGAGACAAAACATTTTCAAAATTGACATAATTTAATTGCATCTGTGGCATGAATTCCTTCAGTTGTGATTCAAGTATGTACCAAATATTTGCAGATATAAATATAAATCATATAGTATAAACAACATTGGTATTTAAGTTATTATAATGATTACTATCAAAATTTGCCTTCTGAATCGCTTCGAGGCAGAACACAATCACACACAACCCGATTCGCTGTTCGTTTGTTGTTTAATACTGCTATCCTTAATTATATGGCATAAATAGGCATAGAATAGTCAAATTAGACTATTTGATTTTAATAATTACGTCATGATTCGATAATGAGTAAGTCCACGCCCATTGTGTTAATTTACAAATGGCTGTATAATACACTGATTAACTGATCCTAGTCACTCCTCTAAGAATATCTTCATATTAAAATCGTCTCAGATTGTGTGAGCTAAGTATATATGACATTTTACTGGAAATATAAAATAATGATCTATTAGTTCAAATTTAAATTGTTAATGAAAGTGAGTTTTTAACCCCAGGTGCAAATTAGACGGTCAATCCGAAGCTACATGCCAAGTTTCAGCCCTCAATGCAATGTATCAAGGCGTGGTCAGGGCACCGTATACGGAGAAAAAATATAAATAATAATAAAGGCAGTGATTCCAATACTGGGCCACTATACTATAGTATAGTCGGCACAGTAAAAAAGACCCTGCTGTAATAGTATTATTCCTACGATGATGCCTTCTCAAAAACTTATATAGTGCACTTTATTGAATTTCTCATTCAGTATCGTAATCCAATTTATAATATTTTAGTTGCTATTTACCTTGACAGGTGTTAGTCTCCTACCTGTTCTCCGAGAATGTCAAAAAGGTATATTGACGATGGCTCAAAACAGCCAAGTATCGCTAACAATTTCCTGTCGGCTAAAAAATATTCAATTTGGGAGTAATCTATTTGTGGGGCTAATTAATTAACACTACAAATAAATACCCCCAGTCTTTGGAGAAGGCATCATCGGTAAATTATAGTATTATAGTAAATTGATAATTCGATCCTGTATATCTCCGGCTGCGTGAGCTACTTCTACGCCTATGGGTTAATATCTTGGCCGGGAACATTTTAGTGATTTGTGGAAGAATTTACTCCTATGATCATCACTACAAAGTTTATAGTGATGATGACGCGGAAAAAATCTAAAATTGCACCTGTGCCCGAAACATGTTCCTGAAGTCACTATCTTTTGGTGATTGGCGTGTGATTGTGCCTCCATAAAACTTGCTCTCGGCAAGCTGGGATTTTAGATTTTTTAACGTCATCATTACTATAAACTTTATAGTGATGATGACGTGGAAAATTCTAAAACCCAGGTCTGCCGACAGCATGTGCCTTGAAGGCACTATCTTTTTGTAATTGGCGCATTGATAGTACCTCGTTAGAATATGCTGACGGCACAGTTGGGATATTAGTTTCGTTTTATGTCATCATCACTATTAACTTTATAGAGATGATGAAATGGAAAATTCTAAAATTCCAGCTGTGTCCGATCACTTTAATACAATCAAGACAAACACCAGACAAACACACACACAAACAATATTCGAGTTTTGATTTTACGTGTCCGTCGGTCTCGGTTCGCTTAGCGACGAATCGGTGCAACGTACTTTAAGTAAACGGTCGCTGTGGGGCCTTAATCTTCACCATTTCTGCCATGGCGAATGGTAGAAAGGGACGGTATGTACATCCCTTTATAAGATTTCGATTGTTAAAACTTGTTTTTCACGATAGAATTTTTTAAATGCGAAATCCGTGTTCAGCGTACTTGTTTACCCATAATACCCTTCGAAAGCAAACTTCTAGGTTGATTTTGAATTTCATTAATTTGTTACCTATTTTGTGTAAACAACAACATCAAATATCATACTATAAATTTATAAATGCGATATTCGAAATCAGCAATCTTAGTTACCTATTATAACATTTGTTACTTATTATAACATTTGGAACTTATATTATATCTCATATATAATGCTATTTCTATTCACAATTCGAAATCTATTTCCCGATCACTTTAATACAATCCAGACAAACAAACAAAAACGCACACACAACAATCGCGATTTAATAATATAGATATAAATAACAGGTGATGAGTCAGAATGTTTTATGTCCGCGTTCGGTGTTTACCCACCAACCAAGGCATTCGAAATATATAATAGACAGCTTAGGGGACACAGCCCTACTCTGAAACAATAGCATTACAGTTCTGTGGGTCACCAGCGGTAACCTAAATATTATACATACGATTCCCCATAATATAATCAACCTGTTGTATATGGCCTTTGAATTTACATAATGCTCAAGGGGTAAGTATTACAGCCGTCCTTTTTATTGTAAAATGGAAAAAGCGTGATTTAGGGAGGGGGTATATAATTCTTTTACATTTCGTTTCAAAACCGAAAGTTTTTTTATAGGCGCCCAGATTCGTTTTGAGCTCAAGCATATAAAATTACTGAATTCGCATTACGTCTATTGGAGTATGTAATTAAATACAACCGGCATTTTATATGAAAAGGCAATTGTTTGAATTACAAGTGAGTGCCATAGGCCTGAGTGCAAGTTGTAAGAACGCGCTAGCGGGGAAGAGCAGCTTGTATGTATCAAGAACACCAAACTGCCAAAATTTAAATTGTTTCAGAGCAGGCTAAACTGCCGTTAATAAGCAGCAAGAAGCATATTGTGTCTCAAATAAAATTCCTGTTGTTCAAATAATTTTGGTCGGTTGGTGTACAATATAGCTTTAGTATTTAATGAATAAAGCAAAATAATCGAGCCGTCAGGATTCACCTTATTGGTAAAGGTGAAGTGCACTTGTGACCAGTGTGTTCTGCATACATTTGTAAACACGCTCCTAATCCTGGTCTGATCCAATTTTCATACGCCTAAATCACAAATTAACGTTACGGTATAGGAGAAGTTTCCAAATTTTCGCGCTCCTAGATTCAAATTTTCCCAAAATCATGCTCCTAAAGGAGCGTATCGCGATCCTGGATAATTCCTTGCTTGGGACACACTCTGTACCCTTCCCCAAATGTAGTGATCCATTTCGCGTGGGGGGGGGGGGGGAAGAATGGCATCATTAGATAATATTCTGCTCTTTAGTAACTCGAAATAATGCTGGATTCGGTTAACCCAGTGGTTCTCAACCTGGGGTCCTCGACCCAAAAGGGGTCCGCGAATGATTTAAGGGACCGCTGTGTATTAGGGGGTCCGCGGGAGTCCGCGGGCTCCATGGTGAGTCTCCAAAAATCTGTATTTTATTAGCATAGATTATGTATCTACTACTTATTTAAATTGCATAAACTTATATCTAAATTAATAAAAGTATTCTAATTGAATCTAACATTACTCCTTCCTTTGACAATTTTATCTATTGTTTTTTCTTGAATTATACTTTATGTTATTCAAATATGTACGCTCGATTATTTCACTCGGATAATTATATGTTTTCCCAAAGTGTTGAACTAATTCATCTGGCTATATTTCTTTGTTTCTAAGTGCTAATTAGTTAGAATACAAAGCCATTGTCAGTTAGAAGAATGTCGTCAAGTAATTATTAATTTCTGAACTATCATCAGTTTGCATTTTCGTGTCATTAATAAATAAAGCTGATCGTATACGATCGTATTTGGTAATCTTTACGATATATATAGGATACACGTTCTTTACCAAAGTATAATATTATTTTCATCATAGTACAAACTATTACTGTTGTTAACAAGTATTTTTACTATGGCAAAACGATCTAATAACGGTGAAATAAAGCAGCGAACTTATAATGAGAGCTATCTTATGTTGGGATTTATTCCTTCCGAAACTCTTCCAATAAAACCAATTTGCTTCTTGTGCGGGAGATGCTGAGTAACGAGTTAATGAAACCTTCTAAACTGAAACGCCACCAATACACAAAACATGTTGCGACTATTTATCTCGATCGTTCTTTCTTTTTGAGAAAAAAGGAGCTATATCTCTCAAACCAATCATCAAATATAGTTAATCTCTTCACAAAAAAAGCACGAGACGTGGATAATGCAGTTATTGCATCATTCAATGTAAGCCTGGCTATTGCGAAGGCCAAGAAACCTCATACTATAGCAGAAGAATTAATAAAGCCATGTTGCATTGATATTGTTGCAACAATGTTAAGTGAAAGCTCTGCACAAAAGATTAAATCAATTCCTCTTTCGAACGATACAGGAAGAGAAGAATTGATGTAATGGCTGTGGACTGCGAGAATCAACTTATTCAGGAAGTCCGTAATTCTCCTTATTTTGCTATCCAGCTGGATGAAAGTACTACTGTTGCAAGTGAGGCTTTGCTACTCGTGTTTGTTCGTTACCTAAACGCTAATGATAATAGTTTAATATCAGATCTATTGCATTCTGTTAATTTATCAACAACAACGCGAGGAGAAGATATCCATAGTCAAATTTTGGATTTCTTTAATCTTCATGAATTGGATTTTCAAAAAGTCGTCGGTTGCTGTTCCGATGGTGCACCTTCCATGATGGGTGTTCACAAAGGATTTGTAGCCAGGATGAGACCAATTGCCCCAAATTGCAAATTTATACATTGTTTTCTGCACCGACAAGCACTGGCAGCAAATAAGCTTTCCCCGATCCTAAATGATGTGCTATCAGTGGGTTAACTGACTAAGGCCGAAAATTCGAGCCAAATTTCCATATTTTGAAAACTGGATTAAGGCCGAATTGCCTAAGGTCGAAAATTATCCAATACTGGATTAAGGCCGAATTGCCTAAGGTCGAATTGCCTAAGGCCGAATTATCCAATACTGGAATAAGGCAGAATTACCTAAGGCCGAAAATTATTCATACTGGAATAAGGCCGAATTGCCTAAGGTCGAAAATTATCCAATACTGGATTAAAGCCGAATTGCCTAAGGTCGAATTGCCTAAGGCCGAATTATCCAATACTGGAATAAGGCAGAATTACCTAAGGCCGAAAATTATCCATACTGGAATAAGGCCGAATTGCCTAAGGCCGAAAATTATCCATTACTGGAATAAGGCCGAGTTTTAATACCGTTTGTCTTTTATTGTTGGTTGTTATTATTTAATAGGGTTCTAAATTCTAATAATGGATGTATTCCTTGATAGGGATTCTAATAATGAATGTGTTATTTCTTGATAGGGATTCTAGAATGTATCTACTATAAATACTTTCTACGTATGCAACATAATCACTTATTGAATTATCCAAAAAATGGCCAGCTACGAAGTTATGGAAGGTTATCGGAAGGATTCGAAAGTTTATCGCAATGGGTCTTACAATTATAGGAAAGACAAGGATTGTAATGGTGTAAGATATATGAAATGTAGTAAATACAGGGATGGATGTCCAGCTCGTGCTAGATTAGATTTGGAATCAGATGTATTTTCAGTAAGTGGTGAACACTTATGTCCGGGATCAACAGAAAATCAAACTGAAATAAGCAAGGTTGTATCCAGAATTAAACGTAAATCTGAAATTTCGCAAGGAACACTTCGTGAAATCTTTGATGAAGAAGTCAATCAATCAGAAGTTGGTGGCTATATTAGCTTTCCTCGATTATAAAATTCAATGTTTAAAAGAAGACGGATGCATAGCTGCATAGACCACAGGTGCCTTTAAATGCCCAAATGCAATATCCCTACTAGAAACTTGCGATGAAGAGTTTAAAGTATACCATGCATTTTCAATTGAAGGTATGGATCTGAGTGAGGTTGCAATAGGATTCATGGGTCCTAGATGGATAACTACCTTCCAATCTGATGCAAATGAATCATTGGTGCAAGTAGATGCTACATTTACGTTGTTCCCAGACAGTTTTACCAGTTACTAAATATTTTCCTCCAATATAAGACTTATTCATTACCAGCTATTCACATCCTGATGACCAAGAAGACCAGAACATTGTACGATAAAGTAATGATGAAGGTTAAAGAGATTCTACCCTTTACAGCAACTGGTATTATTACAGATTATGAAACTGCACTATTTAATTCATTATCACAGAGTTACCCCAATGTCAGCACAGTGGGCAAAAACAGGTACATCAGCGGTCATAGGTATTTAGGTGCATGCTAGAGGTACTAAATGTATTATTTACCTATGGGTTATCACCTATAACAAATTGAATGAGCACAATTTTTTTTGGTATGGCTTCTATTTTTTAAGTTATGATGACTTAGCAAAAAATTAAAATTAAAAAATCTGCCAATATTTTAATTACTATCAGCGATCCAGTTGGATTATTTATACTAGTAGCATGTGTCCATATATAGATTATAAATAAGCGAGTTACATTAAATTTTCTGCTTTTTAACTTAGCAATATTATGCTTTATGGAACAAACTACAGTTGAATCATCACAACAAAACAATACTTTCAAATAGTTGATCGTTTTTAGAAATCTGTTTCGACTTCTTTTTAGCAGTTTTGCTACCAATAAGCCTTCTTTGTGAGAATGAGAAGAAATCAGACTGGGAAACGAGACGGAGGAATACATACATCTTTGAGGTTTGCTTCGAAAGATATCTTTCTGGCCAATTGTTCACGGTAGCGTCGAATGTATTTGTGACAAGCCTCCAAGCCTTCTTCAGAAAAGGATTTCAATCCTCTGCCTCCATTGAACTGTTCAATCAGTTGGGCACTATGAGCTAACACTTTGTGCAAAGTAGGAGTAATACTCGCCCAAGCAAATGTTTCAACAATTAGCTGATAAGTGTCTTTACACAATGTGGATAGTTTATCGCTGTCGATAAGCTCATCACAATTGAATATTCGCAATATTACAGCTAAATTTGTGTATATGAAACCAAGTGGTAGGTGGTATTCACAGGGGATTAAAGTGATAATCCAGTAAAAGAAATCCTTTTACTATCATCAAATCGTTGAAAACAGCTACGAGCTACATTCCCTGTTGAAGTCGTACCTCCTTGAGGAGAAGGACAATCAATATGGATACTTAGCTTCTCCCATAGGAAACTACGTACAAATTCCATAGACTGACGAATCTTTGGTGAAGTTGGTCTCCATTTTTCTCTCCAGCTTGTAGATGGTACAAAAGCTGCATAAACCACCCGAATACCCGCAGATATCCGTGAAGAGGAGAAGCTGATAGAATGTTTAGATCTGATGATGGTTTATGCGTTATTCCAAACCTCTCTTTGCTTGGTAGAGAGAGAAATTCCTCTTCGTTTATCTCATCAAAGATTTGATTAGCCGAGTCAATTGAACGGTTAATAGGAAACCCCTGTTGAATGAGTTCTATGTCAGTAAGTTGTTCTTTCGTTGACGTGCACAAAAGGCAAGAAGCTCCGCCTGCACCATCAAGGATAGCTGCCATTTTGGTGTCGAACAAACAACACGTGATATCAACATTCACTTTTCCCGCTGCTAACATGACTCCATTTAGTTGCAAGAATTTGGTCTCTGGATTAATAGTAGAGTCCATCAAATACTCTACATTCTCACGATTCTCTCCTAGCGCCAATAATGCTACTGGCCTCATAGTGAAAGGTGAATTTGGAGATGGATTCCTCCATATCGTATTGCCAAACGAATCTTGGAGCCAAATGATCTTAAATGCAAACAAGAGGAAATTTTTTGTTGTGATATCAGGATGGTTTCGCATTTGGTTGTATATGGTGTGTGACCCAGATCCATCTAAACCATCAACCAGCTTCGCCTTAAGAGGGTAATTGGCCGTATCAATTGCTTCAATCTCAACAATTTGCCGAATGGTTTGAGCAACAAGCAATCGATAAGTAATGTAGATTCCAATCGGTGTTTCGAAGTCTCTATGAAATATTGCATTTCATTGACTAGACATGATTCCTGGCGAAATTTGGCGACTTTGTTATACGACGATATGTAAACGTTGTCTTCTTTTAAAAATCGTCTCAACTCTCTGTACTTTACTTTCCCGATGCAAAGAAAATCTAACAGAAATGAGGAGTTCCTTTCACATAACGTGGAATTATGTTCCAGATAAGTCCCCTTCTCGACAATTTCCTTGCACACATTTATGGTAGCATAATCTTTTTCTTCGTTGGCTATTAACTGAAGGCACAAAGATGCAATTACCTTTTGTGAAACTTCCTCAAGCTCAGCTAGCGACTTAATGTGTGACAATACAGAGTCGAGGCGGCGTCTGATTTGTTTATACTGTAACTTAAGAAGTGGTGTTCGCATTTCAACATTTTCGTCAATTTCGAAAACAACTCGGTGCATAGATTCAGACAAAGAATCTGAAGAAGATTTTCGTTTTTTCAAGATCAGGGACTTAGGGTGAGAATTATCAATAAAGTGCATTCTTTCCCATGTTGTTAATTACGTTAAATCACCACGCTTCACGAAATCTCGTCTGTTGTTCTTGAGATGTATTAACTTCGAACGGATGAATGGTAATTCTGTTTCAGGGATTTGAAATTCACGTGCTATCTGTTCGGATGCTTCACGTGTATTATTGTTACACTCATCTAGAATATTGAATGCTTCAATATTATTCATTTCTAACTGGATAACTTGAATATATTAACATCATTAGCATTAATTAAACAAATAAACACATTAGTTATCAATATTTAAATTTTATACTGAACCACAAGTATTGGAATATTTAGTAATTTTCCGAAATTTTTGTCCGATGAACAGTTTAATAATGTATAAAACATTTTTGGGTCAAATGATGTCAATTAGTGACTGGTTATTTCTTAAAGAGAATTTTTTGTAGTTTTAAGATAGAATAGGTGTATGTATGAGATCGGGCATTAAATATAGAAAAATTATGATCGAAAAACTGAATAAAATAAATGATACGAATTCGGAAACCATAAGAGATATACTAATTATAGACAAATATCTGGAAACTAGAAGAAAAACTGATACTAGAATAATTTCAAATGCCCTGGAAAGCTTCTTTATGTATTAAATTTAGCTTTTGAAACTTAATGGAATTTGAAAACTCTAGTTTTATCTTGGAAACCATAGTTAGTGATTGTTATTCAAAATAAAATATCTTGACTTGCAGATGGAATTTGATAAAATAAATTA
Organism: Hexactinellida sp. DTS-2022; assembly: GCA_028753945.1. Lineage (NCBI taxonomy): Eukaryota > Metazoa > Porifera > Hexactinellida > Hexactinellida sp. DTS-2022. Next base: position 1,956,826 of record JAPNXP010000018.1, on the reverse strand, counting down.
CATTTCTATGGTCCTTGAGTATCCTAGCAACACATATTTAAGAAATTGACCAAATACACAGACCACAAAATTTGAGCTATGACCGCTGATTTGCCCACTGTGGTCAGAAGTAGTGGCTGCAAATTCCATCATGATCAAGCAGTATATAAAACTGGAATACTGAAGAATGGTTTGTCGAATTTGTATACTTCGAATCAAGAATTCAGGAAATGGGCAGAATTATTATTGTCTTTACCATTACTTCCTTCAAATAAAATTGTGGATATGTATCACCACCTTAAACACTAGAAGCCAATCTTATCTCAATTAGATAACGAAAAGTTGGAAAAACTATTGCTTTATTACGAGAAATACTGGTTGAAACAGATTGGAGCAGCGAGACTATCAGTTTACCAAAATGTAAAACGTACAAATAACGATTTGGAGAGTTTTCATTCGACCTTGAAGAAACGGTTCAGGTTACATAATCCAAATTTTTGGGAGTTTGTTAAAAATTTGAACAAAATAATTACAACAAACGACAAAGACATGGAGAGGATAGATAACAATGTCGCTATTCGTCATAATCCTAGACTAATAGTCCTCCAGAAAGAACTCGTCATTGCAGAGCTTCAAAGAAAGTTATCACAAGGAGAAATGAATTCCCTGGATTATTTGAAGGCAATTTGTTACCAATATAAAACAAAATTCAAGGACCTTGAGGATCCATTCCCACCTATTAATAATGGAGAAGTGGATATTACATCTGAAATTGATGATATAGCTGCAGCCACAAATATACCAGAAAATACAGGCAATGTAAGACCTTGTCGAGTGTGTCTAGTACAGGAAGCTGATACACTTATATTGCCATGCCGCCATTTACAAACTTGCTACCAATGTACCGAGATAATCGCTACTACAGGAGAGTCAACTAGTTGTCCAGTTTGCAGAGGGCCAATAGATACTTTTCTCCAAATATTTCTCTAACGGTAGTGTCAACGAGTCTTCCAGGTGGAAGAGGGCCATTAGAGACTCTTAATATTTTTCTTACTAATATACTTGTTCTTCCACTAATTTTTGTGTATTACTAGAATCAACATTCATTAAACTTCTTATTCTTGTTTGGACATAATTCGATTTGTGGCATTGGTAAATATTTTTGGCCTTATTCCAGTATTGGATAATTCGGCCTTATTCCAGTAATGGATAATTTTCGGCCTTAGGCAATTCGGCCTTATTCCAGTATTGGATAATTTTCGGGCTTAGGCAATTCGGCCTTATTCCAGTATTGGATAATTTTCGGGCTTAGGCAATTCGGCCTTATTCCAGTATTGGATAATTTTCGGGCTTAGGCAATTCGGCCTTATTCCAGTATTGGATAATTTTCGACCTTAGGCAATTCGGCCTTATTCCAGTATTGGATAATTTTCGACCTTAGGCAATTCGGCCTTATTCCAGTATTGGATAATTTTCGACCTTAGGCAATTCGGCCTTATTCCAGTATTGGATAATTTTCGGCCTTAGGCAATTCGGCCTTATTCCAGTATTGGATAATTTTCGGCCTTAGGCAATTCGGCCTTATTCCATTCGGTCTTAGTCAAGTTTCCCCTATCAGTCTGCATAAAACTCGTTAACTTTATTAAGTCAAGGCCATTGAATAATAGGTTATTTAGCGAATTGTGTATTGATGAAGAACACAAAACACTCTTGCTTCACACAGAAGTACGTTGGCTATCGCGAGGTCGCTTATTAGGGAGATTATTTGAACTACACAAACCGGTGATAGAATTCCTTAAATACCATGATGCTAAAAATTATTTGCAGTATTTTGAAAGTGGTGATAGTAATTTTATCATTTATCTTGCTTATCTAGCAGATATTTTTGCCAGATTGTCTTAAAACTATCCTTGCTCATATGCATAATTTGGAAGCTGAAATTTCGCAACGATTTGATGAGATTAAATACGCCAGCTCATTAGCATGGGTTATTGATCCTTTTCTAGCAAGACCAGCAGATGTTTCATATATATCAAACGCAGCAAAAGAGGAATTAATACAACTACAAACAAATACTCATGCAAAACAAATATTCGATGCAAAGGGTACGTTTGTTTCTGGATGGAAACTAATATCATAGCGAAGACATTATCTTCCATTGCTCTGAAAGAATGTATCATCCCTTTCGCCACCACATACTTAGCCGAGAGAGCATTCAGTGATGTTGTGACAATAAAAAACAAATCTAGAAACCGACTGGATATCCATAATGACCTTAGACTTGCGATATCCAATATTAAGCCACATATTGAATCCTTGCTATTGGTACACAAGGACAGGAAAGCCATTAAGACATCAATTATGTTCACTCTCACAGTTACTATTTAACATTTTTACATGATTCTTTAGCAGGAGTTAATAACAGTTTTCATTATTAAATACTATATTAGTAAATATTTTTAATGGGTCGCCTGAGTATCTTGAATTCTACCAGGGGTCCGCAATTTTGAAAATTGTTGAGAACCACTGGGTTAACCGATTAACCGCCGCTAATGCCAGAAACTCCACCCTTGCCAGATTATTCCTTCACACTGTACACGCGGAAAGCCTAGCACTCCAAACCTTCAGAACTACCAATAAATGGTACTTAATTATCCTGAGTATGCCCATTGCAATGGTTTCACAGATAGATATCGGATATCCGTCACTACCATAGGGCATAGGGGGAGAACCAGAGAAAATTTGAACAAAACTTGAATAAGAAGTTTATCAAATAATGCGATCAACTCGACCTGCTGACCTGTCACTAAAGCAACTGATCAACACAACTTGAACATGTCAGAATGACACAGATTTGTACGTTTCACCATAACCTGCAATCCAGTCTCAGGAATGGGTGAACTATTGATTCGCCAACCAATACTTGTAGTTTACAACAAATTAATGCGATATACACACTTATTAGCTACTCATGAAATGGATCAAAGTGGTACACATTGTGATATCATCCTTAAGTTTTCAGCCCTCATAGATGGGATTTGACTTGAAATCCGACAATCCAAGAATAAAACATTATGCCAACCCGCGTCCATCTATTCATCGATGTGGTGGAATATCCACTGTCGGCATTTCCGCACGGCTGGTGCTGCGCCGCAGTATACTTTTCAGAGTGTCTGGCGTCGCCGTATCACTTTTCAGGATGGCCCTCTTTGATGTACACCATCAAAGAGGTGTGGTGCGGCGTTGGTTCCATACAACCACCACTACCCATGCATCTGAAGTGAACAAACAGAAGGTGCGCCAATTTGAGATGAACTAATTAGGTTTGTTCAGTCAGTTCGCGAATTCAGTCCGTTACATGTAACAAAGTATATAATTTAACTACTGGTAATCTCCAGTTGGTATATTTTGCTTTTTAATAATTGGATAAGGCCGGCTAAAATAAATTGATTGTTTCTTATCCACATTTTTTAAGAAATACGGCGGGGGACGGGATTTTATTTCATTTTTTTCATAGATTAATTTGCAAATAACATGCCAAACTATACATAGAATTAATATTTGTTTTGGTTAGAAAACCACAGCCAAACGAATAAATAATTAAAGTAATCCTAAAATTACAAGACTTAGTAAACATATACAATACGAGTACACTGTACAAGATTATAGTTAATATTTAAAAGAATATGTTCATGTCATAATAATATGACATATCGGTTCGCAGGGTTGTTTTCTTCACTCAAATCAAATCGAATCGAATCAAATCAAGTCAAGTCAAATCAAATCAAATATTTGAAATATTTCAAATAATTTCCAAATGAGTTACAAATAAATTTCAAAATACGCATACGACCATAGCTAAAAATTAGTATACAACTTGAAAGTAATTCTAGACGAATTGAAAATCGTTTTATATCATGTGAAATTCAAATCATTTGAAAATTTTTGAAATTCAAATCATTTTAAATTCACGAGCCATTCGGTTTCGGTCGCTTTGACATATCTGTGGTGTATTAAATACATTCTTCATAAAGTCCCCAAAATATATATGAACCCTTCGGTCTCGGTCGTTTTGCAGCGGATCTATGCCCCGCACCTCAGGTAACGGTGCTATGCAGCCTATGGCCTACAGGGACATCGCCAAGATATTTCATCTAGGGGGGGGGGGGGCATAGTAATTGCCAGGGGTTGCATAGAAATTTCGAGAGGGAGCGAACATTTATTTGTGTTAGAACTAGCAGTGACGTCACCAAATACTTAGTTATTAAGATGAACCTTTCTAGTTTAGTGTTTTCGAAATATGAAAAGTAGCTTACAAAAATCAAAAACATTAAATCCATCAAATACTACAGAAAAAACTACCATCCATAGTCAAAGGTAAAGTCTATCTTTACAAATAAATTTCTTATATTGGGTTTTAATACAGTTGATTACAAATGGTTACAGGGATTCCCTGTACAGTTTAGTGTCCACTATATAATTCAATATTTTCTGCATACAAAGTGATGAATTTGATTTTTGTCAAACATAATGAGAATATTTAACATGATCACATATCTTGCGCTGCATTCTGCAATAATTAACCACATACGTAAAACAATACTTTAGTACGTGTAGTTCATTTTAGTTTATGTATATATTAATTTTTCAGACAAGCGAGCGGAGCGAGCCAGAAAAAATTATGGGCCTCCATGGATTTTGTTGAATTTACATGGAGAAATTGGAGCCTAGTACATGCATATTGGGATGGCAAGTATGAACTAAAGATAACTTATTAAATCAATTTAATATCAAGAATGGATCAGAGCAATGAAATACCAACAAATATTTACCAGGGGAGGCATTGTCCCCCTATCACCCCCGTGGCGACGTCTCTGATGATTATATTATCGGATAGATAAGTCAAGTATTTGCTCATTACATTTCTAGGCCAGTTATCACTTTCTGATTGCTAGTAAATATAATCACTTACATAAGTTACAGTTATGGCATCAATTAGACTTAAGTTTTCAAATAGACTGGAAACATCTAGAACGCTTTTGGTAAGATTAATCTCGGTATTTAACCGCAAAGACGTAATCAAATACTATACATACGTACCCATATATGCTAATTATTACACTATACTACTATTAAAATAAATCAAAAAATTAGAAAATGTGTACTTTAATTATTTTCTAATTGGCGCAAGAAATACAAGGATTATAAGTGATGGGAGTTGGTGCACAATTTGGTTTTGTGGCGTTTGTTGGATTTAAATGCGGAAACATGATCTTTACGGCGGGTTTCACTGATCTGATTCCTTCCTCATGTACTATTAAATTTAACACAATACATTTGGACAGATCACAAATTGCTATTGACAATTTAAACATGCCAAATGGATCCTGGAAAGAATTAAGTACTCATTTTCTAATTTTTTGATTTAATTAAATAGTATACTAATAATTACCATAATTGGGTATGTATACTTAATACGTCATTGTGGTTAAATCCAATGTGAATTCATTCTCAAAGTATATTAGATGTTTCTATCGTATGTGAAAACTTAAGTTTATTATATTCCATCACAATAGGTAATTCATTTACGAGCAATTAGATAGTAAACACTGACCTGGAAATAACATGAGCAAATACTTGACTTATCTAGCCGTATAGTATATGTGGTACGCCACGATGTAACCCAGCAGCGCCCTCGGCATAACTCAATACTGCAGCTGCCGCAGCCAATACGAATCGTGGTGTAAAACCCAAATCTTGGTGCAAATTTACACCAAGATCGGCCTTAAAAAAGACCCTGGACATTATGCTGCCTAAAATAAACAATAAATATTGTCAAGGCTGAGTAAAATTTGGGCTGGGGGGAGATGAAGAACAAGTAATATATTCTATGTGGCCTTATAAATATTTGTGGTTTACTACACGAGGGCGTATTCGAGTACGTAAAATGGATCAGGGCGCGATAAGCACCGACAGCTATGTATATATACCTATACCTATGAGGTTTAGCATCAATTCATAACTCACTTGCAAACGAGATGCCTGCTCACAGGATTAATTATTAAATGAATTAGTTAAACCTGTACAAAAGTTTGAGAAGGCAAGGTGTTAATGACTGCAGTTGTTGAATATACTCACTCACGAGTTTGTTACCAAATTATCGGAAATTCTCCAATGGGGATGTGCCGTTGCAGGTCACGTTACAATTATCTGGGCTCACAATGATAGGGATTGCGTTGTCTGAATAACCTCGGGAAGATGTCCCCACAAAGTTCTATGTACCTTGCCTTTGAGCGCTTTCGAATTCAATAAGTGCGTTAATACTGGAGGAACTGTTCTGTAAACTACAAAAAGTTCAAAAGGATAATATGTAGAACAGAAGCGTGAATGTTAAATAGTTAGCATTCGGAAATCATTATGTTGGAATCTAATTTTGAATCTCATAAATACTTAGGCAATGAATAGCAAATGTGGTGAAGTCAGTTTCGGACTTATTATTGCACATGAGTATTATTATAATTATTACGTAAATCTATATTATTAAATCTCAATGTTGTTTGTTTGTGTGTGTCTTTGTCCGGATTGTATTAAAGTGATGAGATAATAGAAACCGCCTTATTATTGTGATAGAGACTAAGTTCAAAATCTCATTATAGGTACACACTGTTCTCTCTAATAGTCCACCAGTGGGCAAATGGCCCTAAGTGGACTATTAGAGAACATGGACTATTACACATATATAAATAGTTGATTTGGACAAGTAAATAGTATATGGACTATTAGAGAGAACAGACTGTAAACAAATGTTATAATTGGTAAAAAGTACGTATGGTGATTTCGAATATCGAATATCGAATTTATAAATTTATAATATAAATATTTGTTTTTGGTGTTTACAACAAATAGGAAATAAGTTAATGAAATTCAAAATTAACCTAGTAGTTTGCTTTCAACGGGTATTATAAGTGAACAAATTGGAAGTATGGAAAATGGTTAATGGGATGTATATGTTATGTCGATTTTGTCAAATGTTGATTTTGCAAAATCAACATCTCGATTTTACAAAATCAACATGAATCAACGGAACTAAAACAAGTGTTCTACTTTGGCTATATTACTCGGATAGGCCCAGGTTTTATTTCATTTTGTTCAGAATTCGCTTCATCCAAGTATATACCGACTTGTATGAAGAATTTTTTTTACCAAAATGAAATTTTTTTACTAGAATGAAAAAATATTCCAGGGTGATTTTGCAAAATCAACGAATAAAATATGTCGATTTTATAAAATCAACATTTTTTATTAGTTGATTTTGTAAAATCGACATTTTTTATTTGTTGATTTTGTAAAATCGACATTTCTAATTAGTTGATTTTGTAAAATCGACATTCTGAAATGTCGATTTTACAAAATCAACATTTCAGAATGTCGATTTTACAAAATCAACTAATTAAAAATGTTGATTTTGTAAAATCAACATTCTGAAATGTCGATTTTACAAAATCAACTAATTAAAAATGTAGATTTTATAAAATCAACTATTTTACAAATTAAACTTAAGTTTGTATGTTGATTTTACAAAATCGACATTTTGGATGTTGATTTTGTAAAATCGACTATTTGACAAAATCGACATAACATATATATCTATGACAAATATTTACTAACTATCGAATCAATTGTTTAGTAAAGAGTAGGGCCGCTAACTTGAGGTGCGTACACCGATCTGTCGCAATGCGACCGAGACCGAAGGGCTCGAAATTAAAATTTGCGGTCACAGGATCTGGCTAGCCAGGTGCAGGAATGGAGCATCCCTTTTTAGTAGATGTTGTGCCTTATCCTTATATGAAATCAAAACCTCTATGAGGCCTATAAATTGCAATTATTATTCAATATATTTAATTGACCACTTCATAATGAAAAGGCAACGCATTTCCAAAAAGCAAACAGTAAAATAACATGTTTAAATGTCTAATTAAGGGAGTTTGAGGGGAAAAACATTGGTTTGAAAGCACATGAACATTTCGTTATTTTCTTATATATGTTTACCTCAATTTAAAAACAACAAATTTTTATATTCACAAACATATAACAACCGAGTTAAAAATGTTGGTCGTTAATCCCTATAATACCCATTTGGAATTTTCTTCTAGGTTTAGTTTGAATTTTTTGAATTTTATATTAAAGTATTTATATTACTTTAATACACAAACACGACAAAAATATATTTTAAAAACACGAGCCCTTCGGACCTTTATTCGTTCGTGTATTATACAATACAATTAACGGCCATTTCGCGGTCTTACCCTCCTCAAAATATCACTCCTAATAAATAAGTTAAACCTGTGACTTGTAAATTACAATTAACTAACTCAGTCAGCATATTGCTATTTGGATTTGGGAGCAAAGGTATGTTAAGTAGACAATTAATGCCATCATTAATCCAAGATTTAGCTTCTGTGTAATATATAGGAATAAGCTACACCATGGCCTACTATATAATACGGCTAGACAAGTCAAGTATTTGCCATTTTATTTCCAGGCCAGTGTTTACTTTCTAAATGCTCGTAAAATGAATTACCTATTGTCATGGAATAAACTGAACTTAGGTTTTCAAATAAGCTGGAAACATCTAAAATACTTTTGAGAATGATTTCTCATCGGATTTAACCACAATGACGTAATCAAATGTACCTACAAGTGTCAAATTTCTGATATAATGTATGTAGATAATAAATGCACCAAACCTAATTTGTGCAGTGAGGGAGCAGTAGGACTGTAGGCGGATACATTTTTTTCAATTCAGTAGAAAGTTAGAAACCAGTTTTTTCTAACCATTTCTTTACAAGTAAAGTTAGAATAACCCGTTATTTAGCATATCTGCCAACTTAAAGGGATTTAACCATTTTGGCTGTTCTGTACAGGCGTATTAGGCTGGATTACATTCGAAACAGGGATTTATAGTCTGGACAAAATTACTGACTGTGAGACTAAATTGAAACCCCGTAAAAGGGATAAAACTGAACTAGGTAGGCAGGTACAGGGGCAGTCGTAGGATCTGGCCAGCCCTGGGCAAAAGAGCAGCTTTTAGTATACCCCGGGGCATGCTCCATGTAATTATACTAGCAATTGGGTTGGAATCCGGGGCAAAATATTTTTGCCTGGGGCATTTGTGCCGGATGCCGCCCCCTGGGACCGCCACTGGGCAGGTATAAAGAAGAATAAACCGATAGTTTAAAAAACAAAAGCAAAATACTACTAGTCAAGTTGGAATCGATTATACGACAAATATCCAGAATGAACAGAAAAGTAGAATTTCCCGAATTAGAAAAAACCGATAGAAATTAAATAAGAATAATAACGAAATAAATAAATAATAAGTGCAATAAATTCGTTAGAAAAAAAACGTTAATTAGAATTACCTTGGTGTTAGAACAATCCGGTTTACCTGTGACTAGCGTATAGTTAGTTATAAAAATTTTAGAAAAGATGGAATACAGTAGATCTTATATGAAAGATTTGTGTCGACCGAATCAAAAGTGAGAGGTGAATCCCAATTAATTCATACATGACGTCATAAACATAATTTGTTGTGTCGCCAAAAACGAACGCGAACTCCGTTTCGATAGACAGGAAAATAAATGGCAGATGCCGTCTCCATCGTTAAAAAGCATCGTGATCATGATCCCACATTTGTCTGCCATTACAGAATCCATATTGAATATTTCCGCGTATTAGCAGCTTATACTAGGAGTCGCTTATACCGAGATAGGGATTATAATTATGATGACTAAATTTGCTTATCTTGGATGCAGAAAATCATAATCATCATCGTGAGAATCCTCTTGAACATCTGAATCTGAAGCCAATTCCACAATCACTGATTTCGCCAGGGAATAACTTCCATGCGAATAACCACCTCCGAACTTTGATGTTTGCTCTTTACTCTCCGCCTTATACATTTCCTCTTCAGCAAAGGTGTCTTTCCATGGGGAAGCTTTTGTGCTAGTCATGATCCGTTTATTATCAAGCTGACAAAATCAGTCCTTTGTGAGTATGAAAGGATTTGATGTAGAAAGTATTTTTAATATATTGTATTCAGCATTATATCCCTTATTGTACCGGATGACGGACAACGCAGCTGCCAGTCTTAGCGCATGATATCCAACATAATCTTTCTTCGGTACCATATCTTTCAAGAGATTGTGTATAATTTCGTTATGATTTGTAGTCATTATAAAACCCACAGTTTGTATAAATGCTTCGCGATTGTAACCGTATTCTGAGAAGATACTATTAACGCATCTAACTAATTTCACAAATAGATAGTTCAAGTAGTGAGGCGGATCAAATTCGTTTAATATTTTTTTGATAGTCATACCAGGTATATTCACCAACTGGACAGAATTCGAGGTTTAGTCCGCATTGCCGTCATTAGCCCAAAAATGAGACGGTGTACGTGCTGAGAACCATGCTGAATAATCTTATTAAGGATCAATTAATAGCAGCACCAGTCGAATCTCAGGGGTGAGGAAATCCAAAACATGACTCGCTCGATAACTGGAAGAGTTACCCACCTGTATCGTCTTTCTCTGGAAAATAACGATGGAAATCCTACGGGAGCAAAGGCTGAAATAGATGCAATACCGAAATACCGTTCAAGATACCACGCATGAAAGACTTACCTACTGGAACTATTACTTCGTAAAAGTTGGAGTATATTGTAGAAAGCTTTCTGCCGGTTTAGAGAATGCTTGATGTAAAGACGGAAAACAAGACTACCTCAACACGGCATAAGGTCACGAAATATCTGGTGATTACATTGTTAATCTTGCAGCGATGATTTCATCCTTGGCAGAAGTTTCTTCCTGTAAACAGTGCAAGGAAGCTTTTGTTTAGGTGCAGTACGTGCCACAATGCAAAATTATTTATGAATGTGGGCGAAATTAAGTCTCCTAACTCTCCTACGAAACGACTCGACCTTTCATGTGTACTAGGTGCTCGTATCGTTGGTATGAATCCCGAGAATTTGCGCACTTTTAATGCATGTATGAACCTTCCACTGCACTGATTAAATATACAATCGAAAAGACTCGCAAGCTGTACTTGCTGCAGCTGAGGAGGAAGCTGAAGCGAGCATGGAAAGGGCGGCGATGCAATTAAAATCTCAGAACGACATTGATCCCACTACCAATTGCGTATATGTTCTTGGTTCTATATACGGTGTTTTTCTTCTATTGTAGCCATGAAAACAGGCAAATCGCTTGCATACAAAGTAGCCACCATCAAGTGTCGCACATGTCCTCCGTATAAAAATAATGCCTATATTGATATACCTTCAGACGAAGCACGCGCGAAGTGGGATGATCACAGAAAAACTTGTCCATTAGAATTTCCGGAATACGCTGGTGCTCATATGGAGACGGAAGTATTGCCTGAATTAGTTCAACAAATATCCGATAGAGGTTCCGTTTTTCATACACTAGTCGGTGATGGCGAAAATAAAGCATTGAAACGTGGAATGAAACCTTCTCTGATCAATTGGGTATTCAGAAAATTAAGAAGTCGGAGTGCCTTAGCCATGTGCTAGCTTTCCGAAGTAGAATCACTGGGTTGACTGCTCATACCCAACCCGCCAATAGAGTCAGTTAACGAGTGCTGAGATACAAGAGAATACACGCTCTCCGAAGGAACACACCTATGTTCCCTTGTTAATTTTGTTTCCATTATTCCATTATATTAGTGTTTCTGTTTTGTTTCCAAAGTGTATCAAATTAGAGTTTTAGTTGTTTGAAAATGTAGATTAGTTGAGAAGAACAGATCGAATGCGAATGCCTATACTTTTATATGTTTATTGATCACATTGATCATGAGTTTGTAAACAAACAGAATCATACGTAATTTGGAACTGAAATTTGTTCAGTTACAATCATGGATATATTTTAAAAAACAGAGGTCAAGAGATAAATTCTCTAAATTGAGTTTCTCATCTAATCATTTGTAGTGCTATTTACAATCATCCATAATTTGCTGTATTTTCTAGAAAATTGCTCAAGTTCTAAATATACAATTAAGGTTTGAGTGTTGACAACATGAGCTCTAAATACTCAAATGAACAAAACTAACTATAAAATACTTCATTAAATGACTATAATTAATTTAATAGTAATTGAATGAAATTCTCAAACAATGCAAAATATAAATATTGTACAGCAATGTAAGGATACATTTTAGTTAACTTTCTAAGAACGTAAATTTATTAATATCCAAATCTGTATTCATTTCTTGGTTTCGATGAAGATCTACTAATAATTAATAATTTAAGTTATTAACTTATCACTCTTCAAAGTTATGATATTAGTTACAATAAATAATTCTATTATATGAATAATTCAATTTTATTCAATAGCATAAATCGATTTATAATTTAGTTGCATTGAAGTTTCACTATATGATAATTCGTGACCTTCGTTATATAAGCCCTTACTACTGAGTAGATTTTGCTAGACCATGGATTACTTAAAAGCAATTGATTATTAGCTGACATATCTTTATCACATTAGCTAGTAATGATAGACCTGAGAAATGCATTATAATTATATAGGAAGTTAGGAACTCGATATCAAGGCATACATAACATCCTTTATAATTGTGATATATCACCATTTGATTACATAATCTCTATTTTTCATGGGAATTATCCTGTTTTTTATAGCCTGCATTTAACATAGTTAAACGCGTTAGAAATGTTCAAAATTGGAACATGAGGATGTTCATAACTCGTTGAATGAAATATATCGAAATAATAAATGGAATGTTGATACATGTACATTCCTCGGTTTCCAGGAAAATACATATTTCCTAAATGAACCATAACTGAAAAACTATCGATTTTATGTAACAATGCTAGTACTGATCTATCCGAAATTGGTAACTTCCTATTCATTGATATTACATTTTCTAGGCCTAACTTCAAGAATCTTTTAGGTAATGAGTGTATTACCATTTAAACAATCAAGTGCTAATAATCTCATTATATCAAAGACGGGATCCCATTGAATGTTTCCGTTCTTTTCACTCTAGTCTCTTTCTCATCTAACGTTTCCTAGCCGTTATCTCTTAACTAATATGCTCCTCCCCATCTCCCTATGTTACACCTTATCACGAGAATCCAATGAATTTAATCCAAACGTATAACTCGACTCTCTTGCTCCTCTAGCGTTTATAGCAGTTAGTTCTCAACTAACATGCTGCTATTCCTTCTCCCTCGCTGACACCTTATCAAGGGAGCCCAATGACAGTGTTCCATACGTATAATTTGACACTCTTGCTCCTCTAACGTTTACTAGCCGTCTGTTATCAACTAACAGTTACTGTTCCTTCTCACTAGCGTACACCTTAATACTGGAGCCAAATTACAGTATTCGTGGGTAAAACTCGACTTTCTTGCTCCTCTAACGTTTACTAGCCGTTAGTTCTCAACTAAATGCTCTTACCTTCTACTTAGTCTACACCATATCATCGATCGCCCCCTTAGCGGATAGTGCCAGTGCTTATCGCCCCCTCCAATTGTAACATAAAAAAGAACCAAGCAACTAAGACAGATATTCTATAAACCGTATTTCCCCGAATAAGCGCCTGGGCTTAAAAAAGCGCCGGCTCTATAAAAATGGTATCTGTATGTTAAATTTATTCCCAATAAATGATAACTGCAATGGAATTGTTGTGATTTAGGCAATTATAGGATGTTTACTCTCGCTGGGAACCATTAGAATGAACCTTAATATTATTTTCTGAAATTTCATGAAAAAATGAGGGCAAATTTTGACCATGAAATCTATTAGCGCCGAGGCGCTTATTCGGGGAAATACGGTATATTTACATTTGACAACCATGTTTAGTGTGAAAGTTGGCATGGTGCCCAGGGGCGTAGATTTAAAAAGCAGATTGGGTCGGGGGGCGAACCACAGGGATTTTTAGTTGTATAAATTACTAATTGATTTCCTCTTATCCTAAGAATACCTGGATTTTACAAACGAGCGAGCGCAGCAAGCGAGAACAAATTTTAGGAGAGAAGAAGAAATCAAATAACATTGAGTATAACTAAATAATTTTAAGACAACAATATATTATTGATTTCAGGGGATATAAATACATGAGGTGCACAAAATATTGGGGGAGAGAAATAAGGCTCTCGCACGAATGTATTGACTTCGGAAGTCGAGGATTCCCCAGTATCTAGGCCCTTGATAGTGCCCACTACAAGATTTTTCAGATCGGGATTGAATTAGGTCAAGAATAGCCGAAATGATGAGCATGTAAATTTCTAGATTCTAGCTAAAGTAAATCAAACACAAAGTATATCGCCCCCCTACCGCCCCCTTACAGTCTTATCGCCCCCCAATCGCCCCTAACCGTTTTATCGTCCCCCTCGACTCTCGTATTGCCCCTAGGGGGCGATATCGCCCACGTTGAGAAACACTGCTTAAACCATATCACGGGCTGAAATTGGCGATATATCGTCCATTGAAAACTCTAACAAATCCTTCAGTAGTTAGCTTTTATCGCAGCTTATACGGTTAATAAGTTATTAAAATATCTCAGGATTGTTATATGTGCAATGGTACCTTAACTTATGATAAATAATTTGTTTTTGATGTTGAATCACCTACTGTGTTTAAGCTCTTGCAATTAACAGATCGTAGCGAACTTAAGTATCCGTTTGAGCCAATACCTCAATTATAACTTTATGGAAGTGATTGATTGCAATAGAAATCAACCTTCCCATCACGCACAAATCTGTCCAAGTTCCTCCCTAGAGTCCAGAAGGCAGAATCGTTGTTTTATTTGCAATTGGATAGATCTAGAAGGTTATTAGTAGAACTTAAAATGATATACATGGAAAATGATGATGATATCTGGAAAACAAATTGTATTTATTGCGATGTGTAAAGTGAGTATTTTTGCAAGTTAATTACTTCTGCTAATTGTTTTCTTGCCAATATAAATTAAAACTACAACTCCACTGTGCTTCAAATAGTTATCGAAAAACGTATATTGCTAAATTTTCATTAATTATTGTTTATCATTACATAATATTTATTGTTGGTTGAACTTTGTTTCTTCATATTTGTATCTTAGATTTCACGCTATTAAGCTTACGAATTGTCTAGTGGTGTGAATTTGAGAGAGAGATTTAGATATAGAGAGAGGGGAGTTCCAAGAACGCGTTGTGTTTCGTAGATGTGTTGTGCATTACAGTATTTTATTGGGGCGCTGCTTTGGTTCGAATTTTAAGTTTGTCACTAGTTAGAATTGTTTGAATTGTCACAAGTTAGAATTGATTTTTAGTCTATTGTAACAAGTTCGAATCAATTGTAAGTATATTGTAACAAGTTCGAATCAATTGTAAGTCTATTGTAGCAAGTTCGAATCCATTGTAAGTATATTGTTACATGTTCATATCGAATGAAGTATATTGTTAGTTTTGTGGTTAATTCGAATACACAGTTATCTATTGTCACTTATCAGAATCCTTATTTAACTATACGAGCCCTTCGGTCTCGGTCGCTTCGCGACGGATCACTCTCTCACAAAGGCCGCTTGGCGACCTTTGTTCGTTCGTAGTAGACACTATGTAATACAAATAACGGCTGCTTTGCGGCCTTACCCTGCGGTAAAACAGAATAGAGAAGAGATTTATCTATTTCAAATAAGAATTTATATAAACACTTATTCATATCTAAATATCTAAACTTATGCACTTCTGTATGCTAATAATAAATCACTAATAGAACTAACTAAACTGTATACATGCAGGTGGAACAGGAGGTAATCACCAAACCTCAATATGTGCAATGAATTTAAAGCAATAATAATATTAATAATAATAATAATAATAAATTCCCTCGTGACGTCATAAAGCCATAAATCGGTATACGTATGTCTCATTTCATGTTGTCTTGCCATCTAAAATTGTGGGCGAATCGGATAAGAATTGAAAGAGTTATTCCCAAATAAGTGCCATTATGACGTCATAATCCCGTTATTTTGTTTCAAAAACCAATAGATCGTTGTCGCAGTACAAAATTACCCCAGGATACAAATTTTCAGCTTTCTGGGACTCGTAGTCTTTTCAATTAATTCTGGACAAACACACAAACAAACAAACAAACAAACACACAAACAACAATTGCGCTTTTAATATACGAGCCCTTCGGTCTCGGTCGCTTCGCGACGGATCACTCTCTCACAAAAGTCGCTTCGCGACTTTTGTTCGTTCGTGTTAGGCACTACGCGATACAATTAACGGCCGCTTCGCGGCCTTTCCCTCCCCAAAAGCAATCACATTAATATGAGTTTTAATAGCTCAATAAATTTCAGTTGCACGATAAGAAAGCTCGAATCAAAATAATACTAAAAGAAAAACAGGCAATAGAATAGACAAATGATTGATTGGTTAAATTGATTTATTTTCAATCAATCAAATTGGAGCCTCAGAAAATATTTCTATTATGCACAATCTATTTATACTAATTGATGAAATCTGCTAATCCATACTATAAACCCTCGAATTTAATTGGCTACCAAATTTTGTCACCTTCAAATGTGAATATTTCTCTTCAAAAACCAATAGATCGTTGTCGCAGTACAAAATTACCCCTGTATAAAAATTTTCAGCTTTCTGGGACTCGTAGTCTTTCCAATCAATTCTGGACAAACACACACACAAACAAACAAACAAACAACAATTCCTCTTTTTATATATAGATAGATAGATTATATAGCATCAGGATATAAAACATATAATGTACGTGTTTTTTGTAAACACTCGGCGCCGTCTGCTGAGAGTGTTTATTTTTTTTGCATAATGGAGTACACAATTAATGGTTTCAAACGCGCTCAATAAGAGCTTTTAAAACTTCAGATGGACACAAGTACATCAAATCCAAAACAATACGAAATTCACCTACCTTAGATGGTTAATATTTAAGACATTCACATGCAAAGCAACTAGTAAACTGCAGCACGATATTGATAGGATCATATCTATTAATCAACATAATCATGGTCTAAATGAGTATGAATCAAATTCTAATGAGATAAAAAGAAGATCTAAAACGATTGCTAAGTACTCACAATCAAATTTCCGACAGAATTTTGATGGTGTGACAAGGAATGATCCATTTGCAAGTGTGGTTTCGTTCAGAGAAGTTGAATCTTCCATGTATCATGCACAAAGAATGTTGCAGACAAAGATTCCACCTACAGCTTCAGAATTCTGTGCTATGTTGCCTACAACAACTTTTGGAGACTACTACAAGTTTTATGTGACATGTATCAATCAACTGCAGTAGTTTTCTTTGCAGATATAAAGAACAATTTGTTTACAGAATTACCGAATATCCAAATCAATGGATCAAATTTCACTGTCCCTGTTCAATTCTTCAAGTTATGGACGATATTCTTAGCTGTGGCAGACACACCTTGCCAGCGATACACTGTTTGATGACTGAAAAAATCTCTAGATGTCTATCAACCAATTTGGAAAATATTGGTCTCAACCTTCTCTTTTTCAGCCTTTCTCATCTATTTCAGACTGGGAACCAGCAGCCCGAATTGCATTTCGCAATGTTTATCCGTATATTGAAGTTTATCGTTGCTGGTTTCAATTCACTCAGCGAATTTGGATGAAAACACAACAAGCTCAGTTAGTGTTTCAGAGATTCTCACGAAGAGGCTCCATTTATCAGACAATTGATGGCTATGTCATTTTTGCCAGATTTCTAAAAGCAAAGGGAAATAGTACCTATTGGTAACTTGAAAACCACCGAAGAATTAATGTCGATTGATTCTGAACAATTCGAAGATGAGAATCAAATTAATAATAGTAGTGAAAATAAATTTTCTTTTTGCCTACTCACAAGTTCAACCACATGCGTTTTCATTCCTCGAAGGCATGCTGCATGCTGTATTAGTTGTAGAGAACAAATAGGGGAGATAGGACATACTTGTCCAATCTGACGGGCGATCATAGAGGATAGATCCCAAATCTTCACAGTCTAACCATTTATTCTGTCTTACAGTCATTTTTGGTATGTTTCTCATTATCATATATTATAGACAAATATTTAATTACAACCCTCCGTTAAACTGTATACTACACAATATGTTAAATCGATTTGAACTTGTTACAATAGATTGAAAAACGATTCGAACTTGTAGCATCAGACTAAAAATCAATTCGAACTTGATGCAATAGACTAAATAAATTCTAACTTGTTACAATAGATTTAACAAATAAATTCAATTGGTACAGTAGACTACTTATCGATTCGAACTTGTTACAATGGATGAAAAATGATTCGAACTTGTTACAATATATAGATTTACAAATGATTCGAACTTGTTACAATAGACTGCAAATCGATTCAAACTTGTTACAATGGATGAAAAAATGATTCTAACTTGCTATAATATACTACAAATGGTTTCGAACTTGTTACAATAGATGAAAAAATGATTCTAACATGCTACAATATACTACAAATCGATTCAAACTAATTACAATAGATTAATAATCGATTCGAACTTGTTACAATAGATGAAAAAATGATTTCGAACTTGGAAAGTTCTAACTTAACACAACCTTAAAATTCGAACTAATGAATGCATCTCGTTTATATGATTGTCTTTGTATGTAGATTGACTTATTTTACATTGAAATATTTTAATTCCAATTAAATGTATAGGTTTATTCTTCACAGGATATACTGGGTTGGGAAATATTTGCCTTGAGATGCACTTAAGTGCTTTTATGTTCACTCATAAGATTATTATATTGGGAAAGTGCATTTATTACCGCATCCATGGTGAATCTACTGTTAGGCCTTATATAAAGCAGGGGTGTCAGAAGGGGGAGGGCACAGGAAGGCAGGTGCCCCTCTCAAAAATCTCGGTCTCCCCCAGGTACTTCGCCCCAAATATGCGCCCCTAATATGTGCATCCCCTCGCTTGTGCCCCCTTTCCCTGTCCAAATAGATGAAATAACAACACCAATGATACACATGAGTTCAAATGTCATTATATTAGACAGAATCAAAAATATACATAAATTCACGTGGGGTTTATACTACTAAGAATTAGCCTTTTGTCTATGCCTCCTCTAAATTCTGATTTTCCCCTCCCCGATTCACACTTCGACGCCCCTCATATAGACTAGGCTTTGTATATATATTATTACGCTATATAATCCGAATATCCGAATATTTCTTTTGTGCACTATTTTTCTTCGACGCATAACTATTTCTTGCTTTGTTTTAAACTTTACATAACCTATTTTACTTTAGCACTGCTCTATTTGTATTTTATTTTATTTTTGGTCATGACCGAATGGACACCTTACAAAGGACGTCAAACGAGTGAGTTAAACATACAAGTTAATAATGTTTTTTCATATTTTGAATGTTTAATTTGATGTTTGTATTCACAAATAATTTAATTCACAAATTCCATTTACTTTAGTAATATAGCACCATGCAACTATGATGTAATGGTGATATTTGGGGATTTTCTCTGTAATTTTATCGAAACATTATCAAATTTATATTGCTTAATACTTCACAACTAATTAGAAAGCCATTGCTAAAGTTATTACATGGTTAACATTGTTAAATACCTCAATATGAGTTTCCTACTAATAAAATGTATATATAGTTAAAAACTATATTATGGTATAAATGCTGTGATATTTTAATTGAACAGACGACCCAGTCCAACATTCGCATATTTCAAAAGATTATTTCAATTATTTGATGATTTAGTGTAGTTAACAGTTTACTAGTCTAACCGACGAGCAAGAAAAAGTTTAAAAAATATCTGAAAAATTGTTGAAAGCTTTTGAATTCGAAAAATGCAAAATAATCATGAATCCTTGTTAGGTTTCACTTTGCAGGCTAATACTTCTAAAGCAGGCTTGTCCAACCTTTTCTTTTTGCGGGCCGAACTAGAAACTGTTTAACTGCTTGCGGGCCACCCATATATATTATTGCTTATTAACGAATATGATGACTGTCAATCTTTTTGTGGGTTCGGTTCGATAATTAGGTGATTCGCCAGCACTAGTAATAACTGCGGAAAGCACTATGTATACGTATCAGGCCCGTTGCCAGAAACAGATGGTAGGTGGGGCAATGAGAATTTGGGGGGGCAGAGTCAGAAATTTTATTATGAAATCAAGGCAGCGGCGGAGCAGCCTCCCAGGCGGATCCAGCGAAGAAGCCCCTGGAAACCAGAAACAAAAATAGAGCTAGTCGCCCAAATTACTCAACCAATAGGTGCGATACTCAGTTGATTATTCGAGGTTATTTAAAATATGTGAGTACGAGTAAGATAGAAATTCCAAAAATATCCAATTCGACAACAAATCCTAATCTTATATACATCACACCGTTTAAGGAAATTCTCAGTTTGTGGGGGTTCAAAATTCTCCTTAGGGAGCTCAGCCCCCCTTGTCCCACTGGATACGAGCCTGGTAACGTATTTGGTTCTAAAAACAGTTTGACTAATACTTGTAGTAGTTCTCAAATATGTTGACGGGCCGGATTGAAATCTCTCGCTGGCCGGATTGTGGCCCGCGGGCCGTAGGTTGGACAAGCCTGTTCTAAAGTGTGCATTTTAGTCCAGGTTTACGTGTAATACGTGTAATACGTAAACACGTATTATATTATAACTATAAACTAAGGTTGGGATATTCTGAAAGACTTAATCGGATGAAAGGGAATTACATTACTTTAGCAATAAATATTGAGCTGTCACAATATACCGTGGAGTACGAAAATAAGGAGAGAGTACCCTATTGGAAAAGTGCACCATGGATTGGTTAGAAGTGCCAAATAAGATATTTCAGAATACATTGAATATCAACACAAATTTAATTATTTTGGTATTCTAGGATATACTCCTCTTTCACATCAACGAGTATTGCGAATTTATTCATGAAATATATTGAAAACTGTTATACGCTCTCACAATATTCTTTTTTTAGTAATAATAACCACTGGTCACTAGACAACTACGACAATTCATTGCATTTTTAAATAGATGGAAACAATATACTAGTGTTGTACATTAAGTTATACTGGTAAATATTGTTTGCGGGACAAGAAATAACTAGGATTCTTTAAATTTTTTTAGTTTCCTACCCTGAATAGCTTTTAAATGTTCTCGCTGTCTTGAGTTAATGTCTTTAACTTTATTTGATAAGATACAATTAGTTGCTATGGAACATATTTTATGAATAATTGTCTATCCTTGTTCTTTACAAAAGCTGCATTCATTCCTCCAATTTGCACTCTGTGTATCTTCAATGAAAATCGTTGTTAGTTGGATCAAAATCTTCCGTGAGGGTCCTGCTAAAAATCGATGCATTAGGTAACTGTCTTTCTCAATGGTGACGAATAGTTTCCAAACTACGATGATGACATCAATAACAATATGTGTTGGCCATTTGAGTGAACCTCGGTCAGTAAGTTGGATTAGTTTGTATGTGTCATTAAATTCAACAACATTCAACTCTTTGTCTTGGGCCAGCATAGAAAAACAAGCTTCACAGCTCTTAGATTGCTTCATATAGGAGTGTACTGCATAGCCTCCTACAAAGGCGATAGATTGGAGAAGTGAAGTATCCAGAGCCAAGGTTGGAATGTTTCTTATGACCGAGAGAAATAGATCTAAATTTAGAAAACTATCCAATGGTTCATCAGGTGGCGGGGAGAATGATTGAATCAAATCTTTGACATTGATGTAGTCGCTTTCCTGTTGGTGTGAGAATATTTTAAGCATGCTGGAAAGTTTGATTCTCCTTTCGCTCTCTAGTATTTGTGAATACGAGATATGGTATTGTGCACCAGACATCATGCGGTACAAACCAAAATGATGTTCAATTTGATCATTTTGCAATCGCGAAGTGAGAACATAATCAAAGCCACAGTTCTGAGTGAGGTGATTAACAATCGCTATCAGGGCAATACAGGAATGGGAAAAACTTGTGAAAGTTTGTGAACTAAGTTTTCCATGTTTTCCTTGACGACATCGCCATCTTTCAAGCCAGCTGATGACTAGTCTGAGAAAATTAAACGCTCATCGTTGTACTCAAGAGGCTTCGAGTACGCATCATTAAGCCTAATGTGTTTATGTGTTGTATTTACGTTGAATATTTTCCATACCTTGATAATAATGTCTAGAAATTCGGGTGTCTGAGAATTTAAGTTGGTACAGGTAGCTTGGTAAATTGTTAGCGCAGCATATGTTGATGTATCAAATATCTTCAAGGCAAGGTTTACATTCTGTCTCTCCAACATAGTAGGCCAGCAAGCTTTGGAAGTTAAGCGATGTGCTTGTTTAATTAAAGAAGACTGTTCCTTTTTGTATAATAATCGTATGTCCTGGAAACGAGCGAAACGTAACTTAGCTATATCATCAAAGTTTGGAAAAATTAATGGATTTGGATAGATAAAAGTACGATCATAGTCTTTTAAATTAAGCCAATTATTTCGAATTGTTTTGATGATGTGCACGAAATCGAAGAGGAGATAGAGGTTCCGTTTCGGATCATTTGGATGAGTAACGGTAGGAGTTAGAGTTTTACTATCTGAAGAGAATAATTTAAAAAGGCTAACATTTAGCGGATAATTATCTGTACATATTGCTTGTACTATCAGACCACAACGTTCAATATCAGTAATAACAGACTTGACTACTGTAAAGATATCTTGAGCTGTATTCGAAGAGCAGGGTAATAGACGGACCACCTGAGACCATTTTCTGTAGAGACTTGATGCCATTATGGCGAAAACTGTTTTAATAGGTTTATCAGGTTGCAACGAATAACCGATTATTCTTCCTCCTGTATAAGCCACAGTAGATTTTACATGTATCTCATCCATGTGTAGAATTAAATTTCGCTCCCTTTGATTAAATTCTGAAGTTGATTTTTTGAGAAATGTTGAATAATCATTCTCTAAACCGAATTTAGAATAGAGCCGTTGGAGAGTTTTAGGATGAGGAAGAGTAATACAGTCTAACGATTGGAGGTATCGATAACATGCTGGTGACATAATATGGGATTTGAGAGCCAACACTTGTGTAATTACATTATACTTCCTACTGTTCTTATGCAGAAGAACATTATCTAGTTGGCATTGGATGAATTGTAGACGTGAGAAGTACGCGAATTTACAATCGTTGTCAGTTAATGGGTCAGATAGTTGTGAATGCAGTTTAGTTATCGATACACTAAGGTGGTTCGAAGCTTCTTTAAGATGATGGTCAAATGAGTCAAACAAATTATCGGGGGTAGAAGAACTGTCAATTTCTTCGAAACAAACTTCAACTTGCCTTGTATCGGATAAAGTGTTTATATAAAGGGGAATTTCAACATTATCGCGAAATCCCATGATCGTCAAGTTCTCATTTATCATTAAACGAATTTCAATGTTCAGCACATGATCATGTAATTTTGGCTTGAAGATGTGAAGAATACATTCAGAATACCAAACGACCCACTTACTCGATGAAGTTAGTAATGACATCTTCGCTGTTAGGTCTTGAAAATTGCGCACCTTGAATCTCTCGTCATCGTGGGCTTGTTGGTCTAAGCTTAGTTTAAGAGCTTGTGCAAACTGTTCTTTCTCCTTTGACTCGCGGTTAAATCTTGTTGGCCTTGGCAATGATTCAGAAGAAAGGTAACTAGGGCAGCCAGGTAAAATAGAAGGAACTGCTGTAGAACGAAGTTTAGGTCTTTCGCGTATTCTCTCGGTAACACTTCCGTCAGCTTGTAATGTTCTGTCAACAGTAATTATGTCTTCAGGGTGAAAGTGATGTGCACAAACATAAATATGTTTCAAACTTTCAATATTTCTCGATGGAGCGCATTCATCCATTGATCACGTAACTCTGGGGGCGTGGCAGGAAGTTTAAAAACTTGGGTATAAGGCTCACCGCGGTAATTGCTTCTACACCCAGGAGCAGAGCACTGGTTAGGCATAAATAATAAGGATATCAACTATTATAGAGGGATTAGCTAAAAACAAATTAATTGTAAATATAATTGAGTAATTAAAATTAACGGAGTAAGTAATAGCATGTATAATATGAATGAAGGAGTATAATTAATTAAGTTATCTTACTGTAGAAGAGGAGAAAATAGTCGCTAATAATATTTATGTGCCAACAACAACAGTCTTGAGAGTTTATACAACTGTATATATTTGTTGTAGAAATTGTGGTTGCACAAGAAAATACACTTCTAACCAATCCATGGTGCACTTTTCCAATAGGGTACTCTCTCCTTATTTTCGTACTCCACGAATATACCTATTATGTATTATAATAACACCCTCTATAAATTTACACCATTTATTTCTTCAATTTCATAATACTCATATTAAACAACTTAGTATTTTAATCTTCCTTGGATCCCATAATTTCAAATTTATAGTAATATCGTTACCAGTTGAATTCGATAAGGAATTTAATCTACTTGTGAGAATAAAGTATGACAATGTATAGAGTCATATATTAAATGCTATGATATACTGGTTACAGTTATACAGTGGATATAGAGATATATTGGATTTAGTTATATACAGTGGATGCCGGTTATAAGCACATCATCGGGAACTGCACTTATGGTGCTTATAACCGGCATGTGCTTATAACCGACATAAATTATACAGGGTAGATGGCAAACGTTTTCCAACATAGTGTGCTTATATCCGATTTGTTCTTATAACCGGCATGCTTATATCCGACATCTACTGTATTCAGGTCTTCATCTGGGTGCGCAGCGCGCACCTAGGGGTGCGTGAATTTAAGGAAAAATGCTGGAAGGGTGCGTGAAATTGAATTAATTTGGGTGCGCATTGCGCACCCAGAGTATTTTTTAATACTAATTTTGGTCTTTTTATTGGTAAATGTACTATTTTTGGTAAATTTGGGTGCGCGATTGTAAAAAAAAACATTACCTAGGGTGCGCGGATCTCTTAGGACTAGATGAAGGCCTGACTGTATTGGATATAGTGATAATTTTGAGAAAATCCCGTGTCCCCACCATTATCACTATATCCATTATCTACTGTAGTACTCAAATATTCCTCTAAAAACATAAACTCGGCATTTAATTCGGAAGCTTCGTAGATATAGCATGACATTTTCGAGTTTTTTTTTCCACTTTTTTGAGGAAATCTTTTTATGAGGCATAATTAGAAATTAACAGATTTACGCATGCAGCGGGGATAAGGGAGAGGTGGGTGAATTTCAGCTGAAATTTCGAAGTTTTATCCTATTTACCTAAAATTCCCGGAGATTCGTTGTGTTTGATTTTCATGCCTATCCGTGAAATGTCCATCTTTTGAAATTGAACCATCAAAATTCTACAGATCTTTAGTAAAAACCTTCTGGTCACCCTACCTAGATTGTGGATGTCTTTTTTAAATAGGTGCCTAATTTCGCTTAGTTCTGAATTAAATGGTTCCTGTTGTTAAAATTCGCTGAGAAATAAGATTTCTGGCCTAATCCTGCAGAGCTAGGTTCACTTATTTGTACATAATAAGATTAGATGAAGTCTGTGTGTAGAACTCACCTTGGTTCCAAAAGCTAAATCAGAGGATGTAGGCTTTACGAACAAGATAGAGGCTAACGATGTATTATTAATCTATATTATATCGATCATAGGGAATCGTTTTCTCTAGTAGATCACTTATCCGGTCCCAAGTTTATTAAATATGACGTAATCACATTTTTGTCGAATTAGTTAATCTGCCTAAATTATTACCAAATTCGTTTTGGGCCCAAAAGATGTATTAATAATGTATAGTATATTGGTCATTTGGAATCGCTTCCTCTAGTAATATCAGTTATATGACTTCTAGTTTATTAATTATTACGTCTTCACAAATGTGCTAAAAAACTTTAATCAGCATACACTTTCATTTTATATATATTGAACCTAAGTGTACTATCAATACATAGCATAGTGTTCTATGTGATAACTTATATATCTATATATTAGGTTTCAATTAATTGGGAAAGGAAAAGTTTAGCATGAGTAGACATTGTGCCAGGATTATTAGCTTAGGACTTTCTTTTCATTTAAAATTGACATTTATCTTTTAAAGTTATCTGACTATAATCACTGAATCGTTCCAGGCGCACCATAACATCTCATAAATTCTCTTCAATCGAAGTTTTCCGGACTGCTTTTCTCTAAACTCACGAAGATATTTGTTGCAAACTTCGAGGACTTCCTCTGAAAAAGACTTAATACGCAACACTTAAGACTATCATTGGCCATTGTTGTAGTCACTTATTAACTCAACTACATGGGCCAACAGCTTATTTAATGTCGGTGTTCTACTTTCCCATTGGTAGTTTGAAATCATGTATTCGTAAGTACTCTTACAGTGTAAATCAAGATGAAGTGTGTCAACCTTTAAGCATGAGTTCATGACTTACAAAGTTACTGCTAGATTTCGATGAATAGCAGCAATTAATTGGCGATCATGATCTTCAAGAAGTGTAAGGCTTTGTGTGTTAACGATTCTAAGTGTTCTGTTACTAGTGTTGGCTGAGCAGATGAATAGGTGTTTCACGTTGGTGTTAACTTCGTCTTCGTGGTTTAATATATAAATGCAGCGCCATCGTAGGGATGGGATAATGGGTGTTGTGGATTTTGCCTTCATTTATTGGGATGTATTTGTTGCTTTTTGTGCATTGTTGCATGCTGCATTTGTGCCAGTGGTGTATGCTGTAGTCGCTCGGTTTTGGTAGCTTATCACTCCTTTCAATGGTGCAAGTGGTATATTATGAATGAAGTGATAATCCTTTTTCGTTAATGGTTGGAGTCAGAGGCTGCGCGAGGGTGGGGTCAGGTGGGGCCTGTGCCCACCTGAATTTAAGTGTGCCCCATCATTAATGTAGTTGTTCCCCACTTTAATAGCCTGTGCCGAATCTGTGACGAAATTGTGCCCCACCAGTGCGGCTGCTTGGCACCGCCACTGATTGGAGTTGGTTTTAGATGGCAGTGTGCCGGGTAATGTATACTTGATGATTTGTTTGAATTCCCAGGGTTATTTCGTAGAGTGTTTGGGGAAATAAGCTATAGTTGTTAGTTTTTCGATAATTTCGGTTTGTTTGTGGCCTAGTCTTATTAGGGCTGGGACGTATTTTCTAATTTGGTAGTCGAGTGTGTTGGCTGGGTTTGTTCCGCTGCGTGTTACTCTGAATGCCGAGCTGAAGTAGGTGTTTGCACACATTCGCTAAGATTGTAGTGCGAGTCAAGGAATTATCCAGGAGCACGAGACGCTCCTTTTGGAACGTGATTTTTGTAAAATTTGAATTTAGGAGCGCGAAAATTTGGAATCCTTTCCTATACCGTAACATTAATTTGTGATTTAGGCGTATTAAAATTGGATTATACCAGGATTAGGAGCGTATTTACAAATGGCTGTATAATACACTGGTGCGAGTGTGGGTGTAGAATCACTGATAGTCTGTATTTCTGCTGTATAGGAATGTATTCCTTGGTTGCAGGCCAGGCGCAGGTAGGTATTTGCAATGACTCAACACATTGGGCTTGATTTACTGAATTTTTAGATCAATTTTGATCGTAGTTTTTCTTAAAATTCACACTGAAACCACCAAAATCTAAAAATATTTTATCTTATTTGCCTCAAAATAAACTAATTGAATTATGCTTAATTTTGATGATCACGTCATCATTCGCGCATGTTTTAACCTTAGCATTCTAAAGTAAGGCAATGTTACTGATTAATAGGCTTGGACTAGGGAGTATATATAGTTAGGTCAATTGACTACTTTAGATTAAATTCTCATTACACCTGTATAATTTGTCATGTGATGTAACTATCAAATTATAAACCCGTCACCAATTTACGAAAAAACCAATGTATGGACATATTTTCATAATTCATGAGCATGTCTTTTATAACTATCAATCAAACTATCTATATATATTTTTTACTATATAACCTACTACTCTTTAAACACAAGTAGGAGATATATATATATATTTGTATTTCCGAGTTGATTGGAGAAACTGGACGGTTTCGAAATCTGATTTTTCTCATACGGGGGTAGTCTTTGGCCCACGTCAACAACTTGAGGTTTCCAATCATAATTATCACTCCTCGAAAAGTTATGACCTCATCATCAAATTAGATCCTCATTAAAGTAACCTAATCGCAAATAATTCGCATCAACGACGAGATTAAAATCTGAAAACTTAATAGAACATTTCTTTAATAATTCAAACAATAGAGTGATGTGCAATGCATACTCATTACGCATGATGACGTATTCATTAAAGTTTCACATTGAAAAATTTGAATATTTATGCATATTTACGCTAAATAATTAATGTTAGAAGTATAAACCACACACCAGCGGTTGGTTTGGGGTTGTGTTATACGGCGAAGCGACTTAGCTAGCGAAGCGAGCTGCTATATATTACGATCCCAACAGTTTCGGTCGCTTTGCGACGAATTGGTACCACGCACCTGAAGTTAAAAGTGGCTGTGCGGCCTTACTCCTCACCCCTTCCTGCATGGAAAATGGTAGAAACGGACGTTATGATTTTTAACTTTCCTTAATTTGTAGACCTATTTTGTGTAAATATTAGCAACAAATTTTATATTATAATTTATAATTGCCAAATTCGTATTCAGGCTACTTGTTTACCTATTACACCCGTTGAAAACTAACTACTAGGTTGATTTTGAATTTTCATTAAATTGTTTACCTATTTGTGTAAACAACAATAACAAATATTTATATTATAAATTTATAAATATAAAATTCCAAATCAGCTTACTTGTTTACCTATTATAACATTTGGAACTTAGTCTCTATCTCAATTTTAATGCGGTTTCAATTCTCCCATCACTTTAATACTCCGGACAAACAAACACACAAACAAACAAACACACACACACACACACACAACAGTCTAGTTATTAAAATATAGATATATGTACTACTCTCTACGCGTGTTAGGTCGCAAATATCAAATATCTCCTATTAATTAGACCCAGCTGTATCCGAACACACTATTTCACTTTTCTGAACACATTATTTCACTTATCAGAACATCATATTTAGTTATCCGAAATGTCAATGAACAAATCATCTTATTTAGTTATCAGAACACACTTTTTTCACAAATTCGATTGATAATATTTTATATATTGATTGGTACTCGCACTTTTCGAAAAATTCGCAGGGTTGTCAGGTTTACTACGTATGGACAAATTTTTAGATTATAACCTGGTTTTAACCGTCTTGGACAAAACCTCATGAGTGGAAAAAACAGGACAAAAGCTAATTAATTAATTAATGTAAGTTTTTAAGCTACAATTTCTACATACCTAGTGAAATATTTTATGTAGAAATTGTTAACTACCACTCTAGTTCTTGTAATCCCCATAGTTCTCTACAACAAGTTACAGGCTTAACTGTTTTCTCAAGTCGAGTATATTTCGTAATTTTGTTTGGTGATTCCAAATTTGACAATGTTCTTTCATTTGATGCCGAACTTTAGGGCAAGCTAATTAATTTATCGGAATATTTTTTATATGTCGGCCTGTTCTCCACCACGTTGTAGGCTTTAATATGTGAGTGAATGTAGAAAATGATGCATGAAATGGTGCTATTTACTTGATACTGTAAGAGTTGTAGTAATATTTCGGCATCTTGGTCATTAAGTATGCTCCAAGCTTCTTGATGTTTACATGTCAATCTCTGTCCCATGTGTTTTGGATGCAGAATATTAGCATGGTACCGAATTGGAATGATAGTTTGGTGAAAGCGAAGGTTGATTATTGGTGTGCACGTGTGATGATTACTATGTTGCACAAACTCAAGTAAATCTCATCACTCTTCACATGATTCTGTAATATTAGATTCGTCACCTTGCAATTTGTCCAGATATATTGCAAATGGTTGAAACTGGTCATAAAGATACGCTTCACGATAGAGCCCAATATTGTTAATGAGGCTAGCAAAGGTGTTCCGATTACATCTTCATTATGTGCCAAATAATTAGAGGGAAGTTCTATACAGTACCCAGACAAAAGTATTCGATCACCCAACATTTCCCCATTGAAATTAGTACTATAGTAGGTTTAATAATATTGTTTATAGTATTAAAACATTTTGACTAATGCGATTTTGATTTCAGATTCGTATTCTACGCATTCAAATTACCCATTGTGGAATCTGGATGCTTTCATATTGATTACAAATTAATTCGGTTGAAAATAATCATCAAATAACAACATGTGCCATCTGTTCCCATCTCTCCCATAGTGGCAATTTGGGAAAAGTGGTGCATAGTGGCACAGGATGATAATTTACCAAATCAAAAAGGGATTGAATTCAAAGCTTCCACAATTGTTAATTCGAATGCGGGCGCAGATACGAATTTGTAATCGAAATAGCAATATCTCATGTAATTTGAATACACTATCTTCCATTGTTAAACCTACTATAGTGCTATTTCAATGGGAAAATGTTGGGTGGTCGAATACCTTTGTCCGGGTACTGTATGTTAAACACGTTGGATACACTCTAGCTGACTGTTCCAGCGTATAACAGCAGGTAAATGTGGTTTAAATGATCCTTTCTGATTATCCAGAAAGGCTCCTGGTCCATGATGATAGCGAAATATTTATTTATTTATGTCACAAGGTTTATTACTTGTGAAGGCGTTACATCCTTACCATGCAAATTAAAAAAATGAGAAGCACAACCATAAACAGTAAGGGAATCATTATTATTTCAATTTAGATGGCATCGGCTGCATTTTCTTCTCATTATTAGTTATAACTGCGACAACTTTGCACCCATACTTTTGAGTTGCTTCTAACGATGCTTCAATTGCCAATTGGTCACAATATGTTGCTGTTTTTTATTTGAACCAGTGTCTATAGAATTACAAAGTAAGATTTTTCACCTGTGTGGACACTGTGTGCAATTACAGGAGTGTTATGTTTTTCGATCCATCCATCTTTGACTAAAGTAACATTTTCCCTTCAAATTCTGAGGGTGCATTTTTCGTTACCTCTTCGTATATCTTTCCAAGATGTGGACCGGCTAAATCATTCTTGAAGGAGGAACGAAGCATTTGAAGCATTGGGATTGTATGCTTGAATATCACATGTTAAGCAAGCTTAAAAAGGTAGATAACAAGCTTAAACAAACGAGCCATTTGATCATCAAGATTAACTTTTTCTTGATAGTTTGTCCTAATATTGAAGCTATTTATTTTGAGTTGAATATTAGGATTGCATGCACGTTTTACTGGTGATAGATAAGGACCTTTACTTGTAATTACAGATCAATAAGTTTTTATTTAGAAACTGTTTCTTCAGAATTATTTGAATTACATTTCGCAAGATGAGCTCCTAGCCTTACAAAAGAATCGCATTTAATACATTTGGATTTTGTTACTCTCCCTCCTTCTTCGATCGTTATAAAAATTTTTGACGCTGACAATTTGGGTCTTCCTCCTTGACTCATTCGAAACAAATTCTTTGAAATTCGAATTCGTAATAGAAATCTAATATTTCTATTGCGTATTCATTATTTCAGAAATATTGTTAGTTAATATCCTAATATTTATTGTAGATGAATAACACAAAGACACATTTCAAATACGAATACCCATAAAACTTGTGCTGCTTGTGTGTGTGTGTATGATCCTGTGTGGTGATTATTAATTAATTTAATGCAAGATCAAGTGTAAAATTTATATACTATGTACAATTACTTAATTATTATTGGTGTGATGAAGATATATTTGCTTAGTATCCCATTGAGTAATACATTTTATTTGATAGATCGACACAACATTATACTCTACTATATTAGTATTAGTAATTATTAATTTGTTAAGTGTTAACACTAACAATGAAAATACTTTTGTCCAGTTTTGTCCGGTTTAATCGTATATAGTCAACTGTCCGTCCAACCCAGTTTTGTACTAGACAAAACCCAAACTTGAATATACGGATTATCGAAGTAGGGATGAACGAGGGTAAGGTGTTATTGTATATTAAGCGTTTGAAATGATTTTCAGTAGACATATCTTCGGTGGTTTGTATATATTTCCATTTGGTACAATTTTAACGTGCCCTTATACTTTGGTTGCACAATGACCAATATTTAGCCCAATCCTTTTCTGGTTAAATATTTGTGCACTTGATCGGATAAATAAGGCTCAATTAAGCGGATTTGACTATAGTACTTACCATCTATCAGACTTTTTTGATTTTTCATCCGCCACCTTTTTGTTATGAATTACTCCGCTGGCGAGTAAAGGTGTAATTTACTTGAGTGTTCTTACAAATACTTTCAAAAGTGTTTAGGTATAATAGTTAGATGACAACCATTTCTATATTTCTATACTTTGAATTGTTGATTGGCTTTATAATTTTTGGATAAATAATTATTACTTTATTTACTATATAGTTATTTATGCCACTGTGCTACGAAACGGGCTGAATGTGGAAAGAGTAATTTGGGGCTAATTAGATATCGACTTGTGAAGTATTTTTTATCATTTGGGTTATTGACAGTTGCAAACACTAATGCCATGAAATTTGGTATTTATTTGATGTGTAAAATATTTTGTGTTATCAGTGTCTATTACAATGTTCTATATCAATTCTCTAGATTATATTGATAATTTTTATATACTCTATCAACTTTACAGATACATCTTATTACTTTATATCTTTTTATTTAGAAATATTGAACTTTGTGAAACGGGCTTCACACAAAGATTGGGAACCCACAGTCCTCCCAACATTAACAACTGTGACCTCTCCAACACCTCCCAAAACACTGTTGGAAGTCACGAAACTACCCATTCTTTCACCCGAAGTAAAAAAGAAACCTACACTTTCCCCACCAACCTCCTCATTAGTAGCCCCGACTCCTCGTTCACCTCACCCATATCCTCGTCCGGTGAGATTCCCAACTCACAAGTTTTATCGAGGTTATTTATTTATTATGTAAACATTTGTTTAAGCTCATAATATCAATGAGTATGCTTTCATGCTACGGTTATTGAGTTTCTCCATGAGATTTCGTTAGGAGTACAGTCGACAACCGATAATTCGAACATTCGCTTATTAGAGTAAATTTTTATTCCCTTGGAAGGCCCTCCCATACAAATCCTTGTGATAATTCGAATATTCGCTAATTCGACGATATTTTTTCTTCCCGTGACAGTTCGAATTACCGGTTGTCGACTGTATTTAGAATCTTTTTGACGTGAAAACTCGATATTGTACTATAATATTCTGTTTTTCGAGACGTTTTAAAACTTTTTTGTGCCGACTTTTATGTTCAAACTTTTGAAAATATTTGCTTAGATTTGTTTATGTTACTGTGGCTTCCAGGCATCGGGACAAGTTAGAAATGGCATAATCACACTTGGAAAAGTCCTTTTAGAGAGGGCCTGTGTCCCTAATTAAGCCTTTTTGGAAATAGTGTTTAGATATTGGCTTTGATTTAACCCTTCTAAAAGGGCTTGACCAAATGCCTGGTGCCGAATGCTATATTTTGCAACAGTTATAAAAACATTCCTAAGAGCAAAATTTTGTAGATCTCACGAATTTTAAATAAAAATTGGGCACAATTGAATAACCTTTTGTAATCTTTGTGCCCATATTCCTAATTAAAGGTTGGCAGAATAGACTATCCCGGTTAATAATCTTTTTCCCCTCGAAAAAGGGCATGAATTTGGTAAAACACTTTTGACCATAAATGGCACCACTCCAGGCCCTTATAATGGTAACATGGGTCCCGAAGGGGGGGTGCCAAGGGGGCTTGCCCCCTTGGTTCACAGGGCGTGGAGGGCAGCCCCCTTGGGTTTTGGATGTATTTTGTAAATGTTAGTCTTAATAATATAAGATAAACAGTGATTATGTCGAATTGCTGGATATGCGCGAGGTGGTGAACGAATTCGTCGAGAAGAACAGCATGCGTAAAGTGATGTATGCGAAAACGCAAAAATAGTGTGTGAACTTCAATTATTTGACTTAAGTTTGTTTCCAATAGTGATTACCTACTTTTGGCCCTGCCCCCTCAGGGATTTATATTGTTCGGCGCCTATGGGTAAGCTTCTATATGCAAGAGAAAGATAATCTATAGATATTCCACGCTTCCTGTACCACCAATTGTTGAATGTATGACCTTTGAGATTGGGTCCCTAATGTCAAACAAAGAATAGTGGATTAACCAATCTACACTGATCCATGTATATATACACCAAATATTTATGTTGATAAGTGAAGTGTGGTATTTAAGATTACTTCGAGAACTAAAAATTGTTTGAAAGCAATTAACTCTAACTGTGTGAATTTTATCAAAATTGTAGAATAAGCATGTAATATACTGTAGACAGTAAATAGTTTCCACATTGTCACCGAAATATATTAATTATGCGTAGGCTAGTCATTAGAAAAAGGCAGAAAAGTCTTTTCCACCTGCTTATTATTTTCTAAAAAGGGCGGTTTTTCGAACACTGCTAAAATGTTATATTATGCCCCAATTTTCCTTTGGGAATACTCAAATGGAACTCACTTACTACTACTGAAAGGAGAAATATATTTTTTCGAAAGGGCCACAAGCTGAGAAATATAATTAGATATATACAATGCTCTGTGTTAACAAGAAGTTCAGTTTTAATATTCATTTATTTTTCACTCTTAGTATAATAATGTTCTGAATCGCATCGAAAACAATTTAACTTCACTGCGCAACCGCTAACCTGTCCCTCTCTTATCAATAGTAAACAAATATATTAATTAATTATAAAAGATATTTATTCAACTGCACATGCGTTTCTACTCCGCATAAATTTATGTGGAGTTCAAATCTGCAATCAGAACTTGTATATTCTAATTGCATCTTAATTAATGATCAGAATTTTTGTATTTAATTAGCTAATTATATAGTTAATGAGTTTATCACCTACCTAAAATGTGAATTCAAAAATTTCGCTATTATTTTTTAATTGACATATAAATTTATCAAAATGCCATGTTGAAACATCTAATAATGTTAATATGCTACTATAAACATTAATTTATGAATACAAATTATTGCTCTTCAAATATTTTGGCCGGTTAGTGTACATCTTGAGCATGTTTATAACAAACATTAATACACCTTACAAAGTTTGTGATCGGATCCTAAAAAGCAGACCTCTTATCAAGGAACACCTCCATATTAGGAACACTTTTCAGCAGTCCCCAAAGTGTTCCCTAAATGGAGGTTTTACTGTACACGTATATATACGTACAATATATGTTATGTCGATTTTACAAAATCGAAATCCAAAACATCGATTTTATGAAATCAAAAATACAAACTTAACCTCGAATTTGCAAAATAGTTGATTTTGTAAAATCGACATTCTGAAAAGTCGATTTACAAAATCAACGACTAAATATTTCGAACCACCCTCAGATCACATTCCATTCCAACTACTACCCAATTAGATGTTGCACTACAATTTCTTGCTACAGGTTCGTTATATTTATTCATGGTTTAGAGGATAAGGAAGTAAATATTACCGTAAAAAGTATATTGGAATCTCTAATAAATGAGGAAGACAATCTTCTTTTGTAGTTCCATTTTGTCTGAAGTGAAGTTTAAGATCATGATATTTTTCAACCCGAAGAAAGTGGATGATTTCATCATCTTCATTTGGATTCATTTCAAAATATGAATATATTTGAATGTTTGTTTTTTGTAAATGAATAAGACAATTAATGCATATATTAGGATTCTTATATGGTAAATTATTTAATAATACATGGTTACCTATGCGTATTATGATCTCGAAATCATAGTATTCCTAGGTTCATAATAAAAGTAAATGAGCCAAAAATTCCTTTTATAGCGTCTCTAAATATCACTGTATAATTTCCAATAGCACATCCATAGTTTGCTAATAGTATGTCTCAAAATCTCACGCGTCTCAAATTATCATGCAATAGATCCTGAAAATCGCATTTTTTGGCACTTTGAATACCCAAATCCTTTTATTTATATTTGCTTCTATCGATGCAATTAAAAGGGTCGCTTGGAAGTGATTCTTCTAATTGCATCGATCTAAGTGAACTCTCGGGGGTCTATCACTTTTGCGTACATTTCATTTGCGTACAATGTTTTAATTTGGCAGTTGCGAGTAATACATTTGCGTACAGCATTCAATTTATCATTTTGTGCATAACTATAATTTTATTGGTAACTTTAATTAATGATATAACTGTATACACGTATTAGTAAAATGCATTTAATTAAATATGGAGTTGGTAACAAAAATAACAGTCTAACACACAATTTATAGTAAGATTTTGAACGAAACTCCACGCAGGTATAATAGTATCGGTCTGTGTGCGAAAGAATTTACCAAGTTTATTAACGATTTTTCATTCTGAATGGATTTTTTTGTCTTTTTGGGATCTTCTCCACAAATATATCTCACATGTTTCAGTTCTACATTAGCTTGTTCAGTTTTCAAAGCTTTAATGAATCTCCATATTGTGGGGTGGTGACAACCACATGTAGTTAAATATCCACGGTGCCATGCCTCGACCAAATTTGTAGTCCTAGGTAATCCTCGAGGTACAAGATGGAAAATATTCCAAAGATCAACGGGGAATAGAGGAGGATTTCTACTGCCATTTAGATTCATCAGCCCTATGTATGTTTCCTCGAAATACTTACAAAGGGGATAAGCATTTTCGGGAAATATCGTAACAAGATGATCAAACGACCATCCAACAAGTTCAGGTGGTACAAACGCGAGTGCTGGTAACATTCTCATCGTTATGGCAAATTCCGGATTGTTTTGGTATCGTTGCTGGAGGCCTAAGGACTGTATCTTTCGAAACACAGCCTGGGACAGGTGAAAGAAGCACGCTTTTACTTGGGTTAGTGGCCAAATTGATTTAAAAGAATTAATAACCGCCTGTTCAAAATCGACAAAGAGAAAGTTAGGTTGAGAATTTGGACAAGCTTCGTTAATAACTTTCCACATTTTAGTGTAGGTAGTGGCTTTCTTATTGGGAAGCAATGCGTAAATACAAGGAAGTAAGTGTCCATTAGCAAAGGGATTTGGACTTCCAGCAAGACAATGAATAGTGTAGAGCTGGGTAAATAGAGTAGGCACTGTTTTAAACGTCCCATCAGCCAGCCAGATACTTGACATTGCTAGGAGATCTAAATTCTCTCTTGTAGCAAACATTACTATTCTCTCTGGTTCGGGTCCGGAATCATAAAATAGGAAGTTCTTATCTGATAGTGTTTTTATATCAGACGCGTTTAATTCTAGATCTTCAACGGAATGTGGAATTGCTGGGGCAGTACGTTGTCTCTTATACATCAGCTTTACAGCATGTTGTGATGGTAATAGAGATTTTGCTGCCTCTGATAGAGAACTCGTTTCTTCTCCAATAGCTATATGTGGATTATCGTGAGTTTCTCTTGCACGTTTCCTTAAGTTCTCTTTCGCAATCGCAACTTCCTCTTTGCCGTTTTCTTTTGAATGAAAATGTTCTCCAGACATTTTGACAATCAAATCATCGACTGAGTGGACTCTTGCTTTGCACGTTCGGATCTCGCATCTCCATTCCTTCTTAAATATTCCCCGGTGGAATATGTATAAGTTTCCATCATGAGATAACTTATTTGTCCCCTTTGATGAAGACACTAATCGAAAGGTTAAGTCATTTGTAGCCATTTATTATTTTTCTTACCAGTATTCGGTCGTTTTGTACATTTTATGCATGTCAAAAAGTCTTAAGTTTGTCAAAATCACTTGTATTCTTGTGTTTTCAGATAATAACTCTTTTGTACGCAAGTGTAGTATATGTAACTGTGAAATAAATACACTGTACACAAATGATATGTACGCAAATGAAATGTACGCAAATGAGCGTCTCCCAACTCTCGGTATAACGAATTGCAAGTACTACTTGGATTTCGTTATAACGCGAGTTCATTTCTAAACCTGGATAACATTCCCATATATTAAAAATGTCTAGGCGCTAGCGCCTAAGGTACAAGGCGCTAGCGCGTTAGGTACACGGCGTTAGCGCCTAAGCTACTAGGCGCTAGCGCCTATACCATCAGGGAAGTTATTCACTAAACTACTTGAACTTATTAGTTAAGCTCGGTAAAATACTTATTCAATCTTTTTCAGAAAACACCGACGGCGAACGAGATTTAATTTGTATTAGTTATTTCCATTTTTAATATTATAATAACATTATCCTAAGCCAAACAATAAATATAGATATATCCTTAATTTATTTATATAATTATATGACAATGAATCATTCAATAATTATTTTAATGCTCTGAATTAAAATAAAATGAAATAAACGAATATTCGAAATGTAAGGAACGAATATTCGAATAGTCGCTTCGTTTTGTTAACTAATCATTAAATAAATTTCAAGACTTAAATTATTATACAGGGTAAAAACCCTAACCATCTAAGGAAGTGCCTAACCAAACTTTTTAAGGTTTTAATTGATACTTTAGGTCACTAGGAATAGTTTAAGCCCAGACAACATTTTTGAAAATTGTTGGTTTTCACTCAAACGGTGACGTCATCACACGACTAATTTTTCACACTATCGGTAATAACTATTGATCTATATGTCGCCATGACATGAAATTTGTATATTTGAATAGGGCGTAAGAAAACCTATCGATTGATGTATAAATTATTTTAATCAGAAGTCATCTGTATTTTAGTTTATGACGTCATCAAAAATTTACTTTCGAGAGATTCAGCTGTTTATCACGACAAACGTCACTTTACTCGATTTGAATTATTATGTTGACCTTATGCATGTTATAAAAAACTTCCGCAAAGGACGTACACACGTTTTCGCAATTTTCGGATATATAATATAGACTAATACTTAGTAAATATACGACAATAATCCACCGATACATATATTCCAATATGTCTGGTGAAAAGATTGTGCATTTTTTGAGATAAAAGCACCCAATTTTCTACAGTTGTTGCATTTTAGCTGCTGATCACCTTTAGCTATTGCGCATAGCCCAATTTATGGAAAATGAAATATTCAGGGGGTCAAAGATTAGTGCCCGATGGAATTCTCCGGCAGTATGAACCAATAATAGACCATTCAAATGCATTCATAGCGACTGTATATTGTCAGATTCGTCCTCAGCACTAATTTTCCAGCATTTGAGGGCAATATTTACTATATTTGGGGAAATTATTCTTTGTTATTCCATTGCAACAGTAGGAATGTTGTAACATTCCGATCTCAAAATTGCTACTAGCCATATCGAGTGATACCTTGTTTTCTCGGATGTGCGCACTGAGTGCGATTTTGCTATTAGAAACACTCTAAATATTAAAAAGTATGCAGGATTTTATACAAAAAGGTTTCCTATGATTAGCATCCTAGAAACAATCACATCGCCAACTGGGGGTCAGGTTGGGCGCTGTTAACCCTCCAGTGGGGTCCAGGGGCAAAGCCCCTGGAAGCCAGTAACAATATTAGAGTACTAGACTAGAGCCAGCAGTAGAGTGCTATTGCTATTCGCCAAGGAAAAATAGGGGGATCCCAGGGTGCCCCACCCTCTGTATAAAACCCTGGTATGTGTTGTTCCATATTCCTGCACAAGGCATAATGACCCAGAAATTTGATTCGGCATTTTCAACACCTATAATGCTTCAATATTTCCAAATAAAAGGGATTGTTTCAATAGTATCATTTTTGCAAGGTCCTTGTGCCTAATTAGCGATAAATTGCTGAAAGTAGTTATAATTTATTATTATTTGAACTAGAATAAATGCCTATCATGCCAAATATACATGGGCGTATATCCAGGGGGGAATGGTGGG
This sequence comes from Hexactinellida sp. DTS-2022, assembly GCA_028753945.1. Taxonomy (NCBI): domain Eukaryota; kingdom Metazoa; phylum Porifera; class Hexactinellida; species Hexactinellida sp. DTS-2022. The sequence goes on along the minus strand of JAPNXP010000018.1, from coordinate 1,916,859 downwards.
GATATATCCCCCATCCTTTGGTTGGAGGTGATGCTCCATACAATCATACCCCCCTTTTGTGTTTAGAGGATGCTATAATGGAGTATCTTCCGACTACTTTCTAAACAAATCTCCAGCATTAAAAATGACAAATTTATTTCTATTATTATACCATTTGAAAGCTAGACGTTGATTATTTAGCAAGGGAATTTGCTAGTAGATCTGAAATAAGTAGAAAAATCTATGGAAATTTCAGTCTCTAGTTTTAGATAGCTTTATGTACTTTTGACACTATTTTTGAATTTTATCTTTATTGATAAGTAATATAAAGTGTGGTGCTTAATCCTCCCACTATTTTATGGATTTACGGCCATGCAAATAGATACTCTGGATAAAGAATTCAGCAATTTATCGCTAATTAGGCACAAGGACCTTGCAAAAATGATACTATTGAAACAATCCCTTTTATTTGGAAATATTGAAGCATTATAGGTGTTGAAAATGCCGAATCAAATTTCTGGGTCATTATGCCTTGTGCAGGAATATGGAACAACACATACCAGGGTTTTATACAGAGGGTGGGGCACCCTGGGATCCCCCTATTTTTCCTTGGCGAATAGCAATAGCACTCTACTGCTGGCTCTAGTCTAGTACTCTAATATTGTTACTGGCTTCCAGGGGCTTTGCCCCTGGACCCCACTGGAGGGTTAACAGCGCCCCTCCTGACCCCCAGTTGGCGATGTGATTGTTTCTAGGATGCTAATCATAGGAAACCTTTTTGTATAAAATCCTGCATACTTTTTAATATTTAGAGTGTTTCTAATAGCAAAATCGCACTCAGTGCGCACATCCGAGAAAACAAGGTATCACTCGATATGGCTAGTAGCAATTTTGAGATCGGAATGTTACAACATTCCTACTGTTGCAATGGAATAACAAAGAATAATTTCCCCAAATATAGTAAATATTGCCCTCAAATGCTGGAAAATTAGTGCTGAGGACGAATCTGACAATATACAGTCGCTATGAATGCATTTGAATGGTCTATTATTGGTTCATACTGCCGGAGAATTCCATCGGGCACTAATCTTTGACCCCCTGAATATTTCATTTTCCATAAATTGGGCTATGCGCAATAGCTAAAGGTGATCAGCAGCTAAAATGCAACAACTGTAGAAAATTGGGTGCTTTTATCTCAAAAAATGCACAATCTTTTCACCAGACATATTGGAATATATGTATCGGTGGATTATTGTCGTATATTTACTAAGTATTAGTCTATATTATATATCCGAAAATTGCGAAAACGTGTGTACGTCCTTTGCGGAAGTTTTTTATAACATGCATAAGGTCAACATAATAATTCAAATCGAGTAAAGTGACGTTTGTCGTGATAAACAGCTGAATCTCTCGAAAGTAAATTTTTGATGACGTCATAAACTAAAATACAGATGACTTCTGATTAAAATAATTTATACATCAATCGATAGGTTTTCTTACGCCCTATTCAAATATACAAATTTCATGTCATGGCGACATATAGATCAATAGTTATTACCGATAGTGTGAAAAATTAGTCGTGTGATGACGTCACCGTTTGAGTGAAAACCAACAATTTTCAAAAATGTTGTCTGGGCTTAAACTATTCCTAGTGACCTAAAGTATCAATTAAAACCTTAAAAGTTTGGTTAGGCACTTCCTTAGATGGTTAGGGATTTTGCCCTGTATAGATAGTATAAATAGTTTATTGAAATTATTGTTAATTATTTTTGAATTTACTTACCCACCGATCATCGGCGTTTGTATTAAATAATCCTGGCTACTTTCTACTTTCTACTGTCATTTAATTTAAAACTCAATATGCTGGATCAACACCGGCTGTATTTATGATTTTAGTAGTGTTGAAAAGACAATCTTTATTTGCAAAACTTTCATTTCCATCAATTTACAACTTTCGGAATGGGCAGGGACGTCGCCACGAGGGCATAGAGGCTAGAGGGAAATGCCCCCACCCCGGTAAAACAATTTGAACTACAGTCAACTCCGCTTAATAGAGCCACCGGTTAATCGGTTTCTCCGCTTAATCGGGTCAAAATAAGCTGGTCCCGAGGTGGCTCTATTAAGCGGAGTTGGCTGTATTTCATTGCTCTGATCCATTAATGCTATAAATTCAATTCAATGAATTCACACTTGCCAATCATTTGAGTCATATCCCTGTACGAGGCTCCAATTTTTCCCTTTACATTGGCCAAGATCCCTGGACACCCCAAATCTTTTTCTCGCTCGCTGCTCTCGCTCTTCTAAGAAGTAAATTTGCACTATACAGACACAAATTACACTTACCAAAGCAATGTATTATGTGTGTCAAGATATACGATCATGTTATTTATTAATATTGAATTTGACATAATCCAAAATAATCATTTAGAATCGGAGATAATATTGAATTATATAGACTGTACAGCGAATTATTGTACGCTTGAATAGGGATTGCTAATTTACACAAAACAAACTGCTACATTTTGAAGGTGTAGGCATTTTTTAGGTATTATTCGACAGACAATCAAAGATTTTCCAGACTAGCAATGCAGATACAAATTTATTACATCCCTGAGCGCCTGGACAGAACAAACAAAATGGTTGAAATCCCTATACGGTTGACAGGAATAGACTGTTAATAATCTAGTTTCACCTTATAAGATATTCCTATTTTTATTTGGCAATTTTGGTTCAAACTTACAAACCCAATACACCTTTACTTTAGAACTTTTACCTGTCAAAATTGACTTTTACCTGTCATTATAGCTAGTAAATTTTCTGTAGTATATGCTAGAATTGCTAAATTCTTGTTACTATATTTGATTTTTGTAGGTTACTTTTCATAGTTTAGAAAACATTAAACTAGAAAGTTTCATCTCAATTGCCTAGTTTTGGTAACATCAACTGTTAGATCTAACACCAATATAATGTTTCCCCCCCTGGAAATTTATATGCCCCCCCCTTGATTAAAAATCCTGGCGACATCCCTGTGAATGGCACTTTAACTTTTAATAATTGAGGCTGAAACAACTCAAAGTCTAACCCAGTAATGAATCTTTCCAGATAGACTGATCGTTATGTTTTCATGCAACTAGTGCACGAAATAGTTAAGTTTTCTGAATTCATCGATCCACTGACAAATCACTTTATCTTCCAACTATTACCCACATGTAGTAATTTCTATATAAGACTGAATTTACTTCGGTACTTGGCTGCATCCATCGTACCTATGTACAAATCGTTGCACCTACAGGTAATAAAGAAATATTAGGACACATGAAGAATGATTCTATGAACACTAGATAAATATCCAGGAAATATCATTGATCTTGTTGAGAAATGGCCAGGAAATATGATTCAGTAATTTGGAGACAATTGGGAGTAAACCATAATGATATAGGAACAATCTCCGAAATTCCTAGTACTCAAGAATTAACGAATTGGTGCAGTTAGGCCATCTTCCTTAACTCGAAACTTTCCAAAACACTTCCCAAGGTCAAATTTTTCCTATTATTATTCTTTCAATACACGAAACCAAACAACTGAAAGCTAAAGCGTGAGTGGTTAGTGTTCAGTCAAGTCTCAATTCTTTTTTTTCTTTGTCATGTCGTTTAGTTTTGACATACAAGTATTCATTCATCAGCTATAATCTCCAAACTCAACCAAATCCGGAACTTTGCGAGTTCAAACTTTATGATATTTGACATTATGATCCAATATTACAAAAACACCTAAGGAAAGTTCATGAGTCAAAATAATAAGGAAACTATGACAGGCTCATTATCTTTCATTTCAATCATAGAGTGAATTCGTCGGGGATTGTGGAGATTTAGTTCATGTTAATGTTTTCGAGGAACGTCAACTTTTTCACTATTGCCCAATGGAACACCAGACAGGGTGTGATACAGAGGGGGGGGGGGCTTGGGATTCCCCCCCCCCCCCAACAAAAGTCCCCCCCCCCTCCCAGGAAAGATGCCGCTATCCCAGGAATTGCTTAACTTTGTCTCATAGTTATTAAATAAAGGATAAGTAATTGCTAATATAAACAGGATTAAAGCATAGAATGATTATGCCAACTAAATACATTTGTTTTGGCCTATACATGTATATGCTGCTCCTTTATCCAAGGGAACAGTCTTTTTCGAGGAAAGTTCCCCCCCCCCAGGAAAAATTTCTGTATCAATCCCTGCCAGATTCTGCTTATTTAGGCAGACACTGTCATTTACGATATCTATCGCCTGAAGAAATCATGAATATCCATTCGGATTGTCGTGGTCAGAGTTATGGCAATGCACGCAACATGTCCGGCTGCTACCAAAGAACACAAAGTTATCTCCTAACGAAGAACCCCATTTGCATATTCTCACCTTGTGGTTGTCACTCATTGAATTATGCGAGTGCTTGAATTTAATTAAACCATCAAAAATAATTTCACTAATTCTACACTATAAAGTTACAAATGCGAAATTGGTGTAATTGTTATGATGCTAAGTAAACTCGTTATAACCTAAGGTTAAGTTTAAGTAGTTTAGTGAGTAAGTCCCCTGGTAGTATATACGTAGGCGCTAGCGCCTAGTAGCTTAGGCGCTAGCGCCGTGTACTTTAGGCGCTAGCGCCTTGGAGCTTAGGCGCTAGCGCCTAGACTTTTTTAATACCTCAACATTCCAGATTAGACAATTGATTAGTAATTAATGAAGGAAATTCTCTTGGTTAACTATTTATTTAGTTTAAATTGTAACATCTATGAAGAATTGAATGCCTCGTACCCCTAAATCCACCTATGGTATAGGTTCATAATGTACTACATTATGATTAATATAGTTAATAGCCTACTCTATATATGGCCTAACAGTAGATGTACCAGGGATGCACAAGAAGATGGGAAATTTTAATTTTTTAATGTTCAGTATATTGAACTACTAAGTTCTTTATGCGTCTATAGGTCGTAATATAACTCAGCCATGCTAGCCCGTAATTAGTATTAGCTGTAATGAGAACAGTGATTGAATTTTCATAATTTAATATTAATAATAAGGGCGAGCTGCACTTAGGCTGAGGTGGATAAATAAGCATTAATTTCAATGTACAAATCTATGGAGATATTTATTCAGCCGTTTTAGCGAGAACAAACGTTATGTTACTCTCAATACGGAACCACACCAACCAACTATTAGGTAAATAAATCAAGGTTAACTTATCTTTTAAGTCCCGTAGAGAATTGACCACAAACTTCTCTTTCTCTTGACTGGCTAATATGAATAAAATACCAGAGCGAAATTAAAAAGGAGGAGATAGTACGTCAATAGAAGAGTTTGGAATAAAATCTGATCAATAGTTGTATATATTTCAAGAATATTTCTAATAAATGTGGTTGATTATTATTATTTTTTTGAAATTAAATATTGTGGTTGGATAAATATTACCATCTTCTCCTTCATCCTTGGTCCACATTTTCTAGGTTACTGTCAGGCCATATATAGAGTAGGCTATGATTCATTATATTTCTTGAACATGGAATATTTTTTCAAAATCCATATATATGGTTCTAGGTCATTAAGTGAAACACGTCACGCCTTTTAGTGGATTTAGAAACTTTTTATAAAAAATATTGCATCACCTAGGTTTTAGAGCTACAGTACATATCAGGCAGGGACGTCGCCACGGGGGGGGCATAGGGGGCAATGCCCCCCCTGGTAGAAATCCTCGCCCCGGGGCAATGCCCCCCCTTCTAGAAATCCTCGCCCCGGGGCAATGCCCCCCCCTGGTAAAATATATTGAACTATTTATTCCTCTGATTCATTGATGCTATTGAATTCAATTTAATGAGTTCACATTTTCCAATCCATTTGAGTCATATACCTGTACGAGGCTCCAATTTTGCCCTGCACATTGGTCAAGATCCCTAGACACCTCAAATTTTTTTCTCGCTCGCTTGTATAAGATGTAAATCTACACTTATACTGAAACGAATTACACTAGCCAAAGCATTTTAATACTAGAAAGCTTCATCTTTATCGCATAGTTTTTGTAACGTCAACTGCTAGATCTAACACCAATATAATGTTTGCCCCCCCTGGCATATTTATCTAGTGTTCATAGAATCATTCTTCATGTGTCCTAATATTTCTTTATTACCTGTAGGTGCAACGATTTGTACATAGGCTTATTACCCATGCCCAGGGGCGTAGATCCGTAATTTTTCTGGGGGGGGATGGAGAATTAAAATGGAGAGTTAAAAATCATTACTTAGTAAATACAAAACAAATATCAAAGTGATAATTATTCGAAGAGCCTTTACGAGTGAGAATTAATTATAAGCATGAGAAAGATTATTTACAAGTATACATTAATCGGGATTCTTGTATTTATTTCAATGAGTAGAATTAGGAAATGACATCTCAGAATCATTTCTTTGGTGACATACTCGAGACCAGTGTAATTTCAATATAACAAGAGCACAGCCTTATTATCACAGACGGATATTTGGATAATTAGTTCAGGCATGGGCAGGGGCGTAGATCCCGGGGGGGGGATGGGGGGATATATTCCCCCCACTCATTAGCTTGGGGGGGATGCTATTGAAATTTACTATCTAGCAGTTATAAGACACACAAGCAACAATTTGGGAGTTATTTTCTTTTTCATCTATTGATACTAGACCTCTGCGCGGATCGTATGCGGGTCCCATATACGCCCCGCATCCATTGGTGATTGATCCGTCCCGCCGCCGCCCCGAAAAAAACAGGGCTATAACCAAATGAATGCGCACCAACCCACATTGTTACGCAACAACCCGCACTAACCAGGGTTCTCGTCCGGATTATATAATAGGAGGGAACACAATCGGCGCGCAATGCGGGCACAAATATATTTACAGCCTTAAGGAATATGGATGACAGTTATCCATTTTTTGAGCGAATCTTTGTACAGCGATTGCCTGTGTTATTTTGCGGAAATATCGATTAATTCAACTATAAAAACCAATTGCAATTCTTTTGATCGCAACACTTCTGCCATCTTAAGATAATATTGATTAACGGGAATTTTTAGGCACTTTAGAGGGGACATGGTTACAATAGGGAGATTGGGGCACTGCGTCCCAAGGATCCCGATCGATATACAAACCGTAGCCTTCTTTGGGGATTCAGGAACTAGATAACTGAATTATGCTGGGTTTACTGTTATATCTGCCATGCATAAACTGGAAACCTCTTCTTAGATTTCCATTCAGATTTAACTTCCCATATACAATCTTGTCATTTTGGAGAAGTAATTTCCAAAACGGATGCCCTTATTACTATAAGGCCATATAAAATAAATAACTTGTTTATCATCCCCGTCCGTCCCAATTTTCCCCCCGTCCGGATATATTTAAGTATTATTTTATGAACATAATCGTTCAGATAATAGCTGTAAACTTGTGTAAATTACTCCTATGTTCAATTTTAATCTGTCTTGTGTTTTAGGGCATTACTTAATTATTTGGGCATTGTCATGTGATTTTCTAATTTAATTAATTATTAATATATATTGTTTGGCATAGGATAATGTAATTTGCATATTAATGGAAATAAAAATACAAATAAAGTCCCATAGGCCGTCCTTATTTTCTGAAAAAATCCGGACGATAATCAATTAATTAATTTACCTGGCCTAATTATTAAAGTTTAATATAAATTTGACTAACCGAATAATTCACTGATATTTCTCCAATTTTAATACTCTCAGTGATAAGATAGAATTCGACTATATGCACTCTGTTCATCTGTGTTTTGAATTGTCAAATATCGAGTAGATCTAGCTTTGAAGAAAGGACTATTAACCTTTTTTTAAAGTAAGTTTTTCAAACTAAAATTTACAAACTTCAAACCACACATTGAGACTAAGTCTTTAAATTTTTCATCAAAACATTAGTCCAATTACTAATAAATTAAGTTATACGATTAAAATTGTTAATATACTAATATTAACCAACTCTCTGAGTTCGAGATAAACTCACCACAATCACTATTCCTATTAATTAGAATTTCATTCTCAGAACTTTGTATCAACCTTTTGTCATATAAAATAATAATCAGTACGTTTACTTTCTAAGCACATAGTACCATTAGTTCAATATTCGTTTCTTATCACCTTTATTCTAGTAATAAAAGTATTAAAATAATCTCCACATAAAAAACACATATTCTATCAAACATTTGTCACAAATAACTACAAATACAAAACTTCTAAAGGAGTATATTCCACAAAACTTTTACAATAACTAATTACAATCTTGGGAATAAATTCCTAAACACTACGCGAACTAATGTTTTCATGCTATGTTAGTAATAGCTCATAATACATTTATGGGATCCACAATGAATTGTATCTAAGTTGTTGTAGAATTAAGGCTTCTTCAGCCCAGGTGAATATGCACGGAAAATAAGGAAATACATCTCCCACCAGTATCAGAGGTGTCGCTACACCCCCTTTTTGGCGATTATTAAATTTAAATTATTATATTTATAGATTGGTTTCGTGGAATCTCGACTTTATTATGTTAAGCTTACAAATTTGATCCTTTCCCATACCTGCCAGACAGTGTCATTCATACCCTTAGATGGAAACAGATTTTGGGTATTTGTTCATTCTTTCTACACTTGAAAATTATTCTTCTCTCGATACACTTGATATCTACTAATATAAACAAAATACAACATGGAAGGCAAACACAGTTGATTTGTTCCAACTAAAAATCCATGGACAAATTGAATATATCCCTGTAAGCTTGGACAAAGAGCGAAATCCTTGAAATGCTGGCAGGTATGAAAACCTGACCCATCTTTTTGTAGGAAAACAGTTACAGTCGAAATCGGGTTTTTTTGCCACGGGTTTCTGGGGCGAGGCGACCCGCCGGGGCAACGGGTGCACGATAAACCAAAACCGGGGGTGCAAAGCCCACCCGCACTCCCCCTTCATGCAATAGAAAAAAATTGACCGGAGCAACGGGTGCATCGTGCACCCGGTGCACCCGTGCCGCCGGCGCCCTAGGGTTTTTTTTTGCCTTATCGGGTTATTTTGCCTCCTTGCTTCTCCTTGTTTCTTCATAACCACATAGAACTGTATATTGTTAAATACGGGTTTTTTTGCGTATCGGGTTTTTTTGCCTCTTTTTCCATTCATTTATGGGGGCAAAAAAACCCAGTTTCGACTGTATTTTCTAAGGGGTAGACATATAAATTTGTACAGAAATCCAGCATACATATATAGATTAAATGATAACAATGAGTTGGCTATTTATAACCCAGTTGTTTTGAGTCCAAGAGATCTGCACTTACCGCCTGGGTGTATAGTATCGCTCCACTGATCCGTCCAAACACCCAGACAGTAGGCTCCTGAATGGGTGTAATTACTGTTCACTCTATTGTCCCGGTGAAATTACTGCTTATTATGCTCACCACCCAAATTTCTCTAATTATTAGCCTTTATCTTCCGGAACTTTAAACTTATATACGATAACACCCCACGAAAGATTCAAAATATTTTGTGGCTGACTGAAATTCGAGGAAGACTGGAGATAATAGGGAAGACTTGATTCATATCCAGATATACTGGATAATCGAATCTTATAAACACCTTGATGGACTCGCCTTTGTAATAAATTAGTTAGTTTTTCGAAATTCGGAGAAAATTTAGTCAGCTAGCACTTTTCTACAATTAATATCAACACTAGAGAATTATTATATAAGGTCTATAAGAGTATATGCACAGTGGAAATTTTCAGGATGTGAGTGGAAATTAGAAAACTATGCTAGATAGACTCTAGCGAAATATTATTGACATATAAGTTATCGGTTTCCGTAAACTGAATGGCATTATCAAAACGGAATACTTTTATGGAGATCAGTTACTGGTAATTAAACTGCTATATAAGGAAGTTTTTGAATTCTAAATACCCATAACCTCAGAAATTAAATATAGACATGATTACAAACCACTAGTTAACCTTAACTCAACTCCATATAAGTAAATATAATCAAAAATGATGTACCTAGTCTCCTAATGTTCTAGACAATTCATGTTAATTCTGTGATAAATTATTACGTTTATTGACAAAATTTTTAACGTTCGCCCAAATTTATTAATTCATAGCCTACTCTATATATGGCCTGACAGTGGATGTACCAGGGATGCACAAGAAGATGGGAAATTTGAATGTTTTAATGTTTTCTATATTGAACTACTAAGTTCTTTATACGTCTCTAGGTCGTAAACAAACTCAGCCCTGCTAGCCCGTGACTAGTATTAGCTGTAATGAGAAGGGTGATTGGATTTTCATAATTTAATAGTAATAATAAACACAAACAGTACAATTTCTAATATTAATATACAGTGAATAATACACAATTATTGGCTTTCTTTCCTCTCTCCTCTTTCTCTCTCTGGCTCTAGCAGTGACACACGACACACTTAACTACATAATAGAAATAAGAATAAACAGAGTAGTACAAATCATGGTAAATACAAATAAGTAGACACATAATTAAGAGAATTTCTTAAATTTACGCTTCTATACTTTTTGAAAGAACCAGCGAGTTATAATTCTTAACTTTGTTTGCAAGAAAGCAATTCGCTACAGTAAAGACGAGCTTCGATAAGATGTTTCCCACTAAAACACACCTCAGCTAATACAAGTAGACTTCCAAATACTGTACTTGGATCACGATTATCGCTATCTTCCAAATACATCAACGTGAGTTCAACTAGTATTTTTCTAGAAGGTCCACTTACAAGCTTCGCCAACAGCTCTTTATTGTTTTCGATGGCACTAAAGGTCTTCCATATAACAAATAAGGAATTTAAAACTGGCTCAGATGGATATTTAAGTCCGCCACGGTCCTTTAGCTGCAGAAGTTTATACTGAGAGTCCAGGTCTAAATCAAGGAGAAATTATTTATCAACTGTTAGCATATGTAGCAGACATGACACGGTTTTGTTTGTTTCAGGTACTGATGGACAGAATAGCCTGCAATAAAGGCTAATGATTGAAGCAACTGTGAACCACAATCAATTGTTGATAGATCATTAATCTCATCAAGAAATGGCTCCAAATTGAACTCACCATCAGTAGTGGAATACGCTATACGGACAAGAAAATGACTTGACAAATGACTGAATAGATTGAAAGGAGTGTCTTGTTGGTCAGTATATATGTTTAATATGCTAGAAAGTTTAAGTCGACGCTCGGTTCAAGGATTTGAAGATAGGACAATACAAGCATGTCTAAAACTGGTGTATGTTTGTTTACTAAGTTTGCCAATTTTTTCTGGTAAAGTTTGCCAAGCATCTAACCAAAACTACACGAGTCAAAAATCGAAATCGCTCGTCATTAAAAGTCAAAGGTCTAGAGAAATTATCGTTCAAACGTATTCCTTTAAGAGAATACTTATCCACCGATCATCAGCGTTTGTATTAAAAAACCTCGCTACTTTCTACCGATTGTTTTTTTTATGTTTATAAAAAACATCATCGGTAGAAAGTAGCGAGGTTTTTTAATACAAACGCCGATGATCGGTGGATAAGTATTATCTTCCTTTAAATGGTGTGTTAACGTTGAATAATTTCCAAACAGTAAGAAGGGTATCAACAAGCTCAGGAGTATTATTTCTATATTCTGGATAACGCAATTCGTTCTGGATAGTTAGCACAGATATTGTTAATTCGTTAACGACTTTTAAAACCAGTTTGACATTTTGACGCTCATTGCTAGACGGAAAACATGACTCCATAGTCAAATGAGGAGCTAACTTGGATAAACTTGTTCTTTCTGAGTTATATAATTGACATACATCTTCAAAGGATGCACAACCGAACTTAAGGAACCACACCAACCAACTATTAAGTAAACAAATCAAGGTTAACTTATCTTTCAAGTCCTGTGGAGAGTTACCACAAACTTCTCTTTCTCTTGACTCTCGGATCTCAAGCTGAGTTGTAGTGTTTGGTTCATCAATTAATCCTCTTTTGCATCGTATGAGAAGCGATTCCGTTTGTTAGGTTTGGATGAGTAATATGCTGGGCAGTCAGACAGTAAACTTGGTACAGCGCCTTCCTTCAGCTTTGGCTTCGCCGTACTTCAGTAAAAGTACCATCTCCTCTTGGGACTTGGAAAGTGTAGTCTATGTCTTCTTTCTGAAAATGGTTGATACATACATACATAGACCACCTTCAGGTCACCGATATCCTCGCGACGAAGAGCGCATGTCCAACCATGATTCAGGATTGGTGGATTTTGAGGCATCTTGAACACAGGAACATGGTCATGTCTCATGTGGGTTGTAATTGCTCTTGCAACCGGGGACAGAACACGAGTTAGGCATGAATAGAAGCTAATATGAATAAAATACCTAAGCGAAATTGAAAGCATGAGATTTTACGTCAATAGAAGAGTTTTGAATAAAATCTGATCAATAATTGTATATATTTCAAGTATATTTCTAATTAATGTGGTTGATTATTATTATTATTCTAGATATTAAATATTGTGGTTGGATAAATATTACCATCTTCTCCTTCATCCTTGGTCCACATTTTCTAGGTTACTGTCAGGCCATATATAGAGTAGGCTATGATTCATTATATTTCTTGAACATGGAATATTTTTTCAAAATCCATATATATGGTTCTAGGTCATTAAGTGAAACACGTCACGCCTTTTAGTGGATTTAGAAACTTTTTATAAAAATATTGCATCACCTAGGTTTTAGAGCTACAGTACATATTGGATATAGTGATAATGGTGGGGACATCTGATTTGTGGCCAAATTATCACTATATCCAATATATCACTATATCCAATATATCACTATACCCTTTATATCACTACATCCACTGTATCACCGCATCTAATATATGTCTGTATACATTGTCAATACTTATATTCTGAAAAGAATAATCAAATTCCTTATCAAATTCAAGTGGTAACGATATTTATACTGTAAAATATGAAATTATGGGGTCCAAGGAAGGTCAAAAATTCAATATTCTTGTATAATCTGTACACAAATTATTAGGGCTGAAACGAATATTCGAAATGTAACGAACGAACCTTTTTCTAAACGAACGAATATTCGAATATTCGTTCGTTTGGATGACTAAGCATTAAATCAATTTCTAGGGACAAAATACATTGGAAAATAGGTTTTTGATCAAGTTATAATGGTATAATAACAGTTACGAAGTGTATTATATACAAGTTAACTAATAATCAGCTAGTTTAAGTGGGAATTTATAATTACGATATCTCTAACCTATACAAAAGTCTTGTTCTTGCCCAAAACTAGTCAACGAATATACGTTTCAATCTAATATTCGTCCAAACGAATATTCGTTTCGTAACGAATATTCGTTTGCAAACGAACGAATATTCGTTCAATCATTTCGAACGAATATTCGAATATTCGGTATATTCGTTTCAGCCCTACAAATTATCACTATATCCAATAATGATATCACTATAACCAATAAATTTTGTATGGGATTTGCTCGGGGACGCACCTAAAGCTACAAAATTATCACTATATCCAATATATCACTATATCCATGATCACTATATCTATTATGTACTGTAGTGGAAACCAATTTAGGCAATATCATTGACTCTGAGCAGGATTTATTCTGCGTGCACAATGCGGCTCCAGGCCCTTTATGTTAAGGAAAATCTTTAGGCGCGCGAAAAACGATTGATGATCCCATAAAAGTAATACAAAAAGAGTATTAGGTGCGTGTGAGTGAGCTCATCTTAATTTTGGCGCGATTAAAATTTTCCTTTTTGAAATCCTGTTTCTGAGTATGATAAAAGTATTTTCAATAATTCCATGACAGTTCAGCTCCCTCCTAGCTCCTAACTCTAATTCACCAAATAACACCGAATTGTTTGATATTAGTCAGATCCCAAATGATCGTAATCATTATTTGTTAAGGATTTGATAAGAGGGCCCTTCTGACAATTAGAGGTCCTAACGCCAAAATCAAAATCAATTAATTTACTGCTCAGGTGGTAATGAATTTACTACATGTCACATCTTACATGCTACACCTGCAGAAGAACTAACTCATAGAATTATATGATTTACAAATGTTAACAAAAGGAATGTCTCGAATTCCACTTCTTAGAGAGAAAGATTAGAGGCCCATGGAGAAAAATCAGAGGGCCAGTGGGCCTCTAATTGGCTTTAAAAATACTGATTGTAATCCATAAAATCTCTCGATTTGAATCTTCTCTCACAAGGTTGCATTTGAGAATTTCAAGAGCTTCTCGATTGAAACTGATGCTATATATTTACTCTAGTGGTATATCTGATGCAGTCCAAATGCGTTTCAACGCCAAACGCGTTTGGCGCAATGCAATTCCGCCAAATGCGTTCTTAATCACTCACTGTTAATAACGAGGTAATTATTATCTCCTAATATACCAAGATAGATATTTTCAATCCATAAATTCGAAATATTGTTTACATAATACTTACCATAATAATCTTTATTTGGCTACAATAATTACACTATAAATGTTGAATATTGTATTGGGAAATATTCGCTTGCAATTTTGACCTCCTTAACTCGAACCAATCAATATCCACGTACTTAGTAGCCCTGTCAGACATTATAGTTCAGGTGCGTAATACGGTTCTAAAAGTCAGGCCAAAACTGGATTATCCCATGTTATTTATTTACTGCACCTAAAAGTGTCCTTGTCATGGGCGTCCAGTTAATTGGCTATATATTAAAACAAAATTAAATGTATATTTTATTGAATTAATTGAATATTGAAAGTCGCAATTTGACTAATTCTACATTATTTTGATTATCATTACATTGTACATATACATAATGGAAAATTTGAGGTTGATCTATTTAAAGTTTTTGAATACAGTAGTGGCAACTTAGCTATAGTTAATATATTTTAGATTATCTCAATGCTTCCGAGAGTCCAAAATTGTTAGATTAGAATTAGACCATCGGGCCCATCTATTTAGGTGACCCATTTGACCCATGACACATCGAACCATGGTGCACACTGCCTTCTACCTTATTATAGAATAAAACAGTTAAGGTTAGACAATTAATTTGTAAAATTTGCAACCGAATAGTTGATTATTCGTTTGGACCAAAAGTATTTTCCAAATTGTTAGATATTTTGTTGGGACCGAATAAGTTCTGTCGACCAAATAGTACATAGTGTTCGGGCAACCGACAACACTATTTGGTTGATCAAAATAGTATGGGACTTGTATATAATAGCCACCCAAGGTAATTGTGCGACGGGATTGTATTTAAGTACTATTATTTAGTTCAATAAATTAATTCTTAAGTATATGTAATATCTTGGGATTAGGGAATAACAATTGCCTCGTTAAATTAATACGAAGTGATTATTAACGCATTTGGAGGATTTGAAATGTACCGAACGCGTTTGGCGAGTTAAAAAACGCCAAATACGTTTGGCGTTGAAGCGCATTTGAAATGCAAACACCCATTTGTAATTAAGTGTTCAGTACGCCTCAGTGCGGGGTAAATATTTTTGTTGTTTGAATATTAGAATAGAAGCAACATTTTAAAACTATACAGATTTCAAGGCATGTCATTACACTATAAGTCCCATCACCTATTAGATGCTGCCTAAATGATATTTTATGTCTGAACTGAAGTATCAGGAAAATTCGGGGGGGGAAAACGTAAAATAATTATATTCATTTAAATATATGTAGCTATATTCATATTTATATGATATATTTGAAATCAATCAATCAATTTAATAATAATGAACTTATTATATTGCATTTACCCTAGTAATTTTGATAAGCCGCAAACACTATTCCTTAATGTTCAAATGCCTTTGGCTAGGATCACCATAACAAGAAATTTGATGGTTTATATTAGGGCTGAAACGAATATACCGAATATTCGAATATTCGTTCGAAATGATTGAACGAATATTCGTTCGTTTGCAAACGAATATTCGTTACGAAACGAATATTCGTTTGGACGAATATTAGATTGAAACGTATATTCGTTGACTAGTTTTGGGCAAGAACAAGACTTTTGTATAGGTTAGAGATATCGTAATTATAAATTCCCACTTAAACTAGCTGATTATTAGTTAACTTGTATATAATACACTTCGTAACTGTTATTATACCATTATAACTTGATCAAAAACCTATTTTCCAATGTATTTTGTCCCTAGAAATTGATTTAATGCTTAGTCATCCAAACGAACGAATATTCGAATATTCGTTCGTTTAGAAAAAGGTTCGTTCGTTACATTTCGAATATTCGTTTCAGCCCTAGTTTATATGAGTCAAAACTTGAATTCCTATGCTTGAAACTATTTTGAATTCAATGGAGGCAATGGAAGCAATGATAAAGTGATTAGGGATTACAAAAAAAGTAGCTTATTCCACCTAAATGCCCAGTATACCCTTTCCCTGGGATGATCACGATCAGTAGCAGTCTAGGCCCTTTAAATTCTAAGTAATATGATATTTTCCGTTGGTGAGACTAGGTTATTAGTTAATTTATTGCCAATAATCATGGGTTGATATTATAGATTTGTATTAATATACCAAATAAAATTCATAATGAAATAATAACATCACTCGTGACCTACGTTATAATAAGGCCTATTCACTGTTATCAAAATGTGGACTATGGATACTGTCGAAGGCCATTGTAAAATAGAGGGGACTACTTTATCTCAATTATTCGTAATGGTAGACCTGAATATGTTTTGTAACTATATGGGAACATCCGAATATGATATATAGAACCTTTCAGAATTGAAATATGTCATCATCTGATGACGTAATCGTCAATTTTCGTTCGAATTATCATGTTTTTAAGCCCTGTTTTAACACAGTTAAACGCGTTATATCTGTTCAACATTGGTACATGGTGATACCCAGAACTAGTTAATTAAAATATATCAAAATTATATTAGGAATATTGACACATTCCCCGGTTGTCAGGCAAATGTATATTTCCTAAAATGAGCCATAACACCAAAACTATAAATGTTATGTAAACTAGACTACGCCTCATCTATCCGCAATAGGTAACTTCCTATTCATCGATAGTACATTTTCTATGCCTTACTTTGATACTTTTTGAGTTTATGAGCTCAGTACCATTTACGGAATACGAGTTAATTATCTTATAAACTCAAAAAGTATTAAAGTAAGGCATAGAAAATGTACTATCGATGAATAGGAAGTTACCTATTGCGGATAGATGAGGCGTATTCCAGTTTACATAACAATTATAGTTTTGGTGTTATGGCTCATTTTAGGAAATATACATTTGCCTGACAACCGAGGAATGTGTCAATATTCCTATTATAATTTTGATATATTTTATTTAACTTGTTCTGGGTATCACCATGTACCAATGTTGAACAGATATAACGCGTTTAACTGTGTTAAAACAGGGCTTAAAAACATGATAATTCGAACGAAAATTGACGATTACGTCATCAGATGATGACATATTTAAATTCTGAAAGGTTCTATATATCATATTCGGATGTTCCCATATAGTTACAAAACATATTCAGGTCTACCATTACGAATAATTGAGATAAAGTAGTCCCCTCTATTTTACAATGGCCTTCGACAGTATCCATAGTCCACATTTTGATCACTTCGTTTATGAGACTATGCACATCATTTTGTGATTCTATTTATTTGCAGCAATGCATAACATTTTCTTATTACGCGTATAACGTATTATACGTTTAGTAAGTTAAACGCAAGGAGAAAACCAGGACTTTCCACGAGTCATTTGATTGACTCGATCACTCGCGAGTCACATCGAGTCATCGAGTCATCGAAATTTGTCACTAGTCAATTGACTCGGTGATTCGAGTCATCGAAATTTGTCACGAGTCAATTGATTCGGAGACTCGAGTCATCGAATTTTGTCACGAGTCAATTGACTCGGTGAGGCGAGTCCTGACTCGCGAGTATTCGAGTCTGGACTCGTGAGTCATCGAGTCAGGATTAGCGAATTATCGATGTGTAACTGTGGTAAGAATAGGCATTGGAAATTGAGTATATACCTGTTTATTTTACTAATCTGATTGTAATCAGAATTCGAAAAACCCATATGGATTTCAAAATATATTATCTAATTGACCTGATGACTCGCTAGTCACCACGAGTTATTGAGTCAGACTCGCTGACTCGAGTCAATGAATTTTTCACTAGTCAATAGACTCGGTGACTCAAGTACTGAATTTTGTCACGATTCTATTTCTCGGTGACTCGAGTTACTGAATTTTGTCACGAGTCAGATGACTCGGTGACTCGAGTCAGTTGACTCGGTGACTCATGAAAAGCCCTGGACTAAACAAATATTAAACAACTTAATCGAAACTTGTATGTTAATTAATTGACGAGTGGATTTCTGCTCCAAAATGCTTATTACCGCCAACTTCATTTCCCCCGCTGTTTCAAGCTTGTGTAATCACAAACAATTTGTGCATATCACTAGGCTCTTGTTTAGTTTGTTTATATAGGTTATTTTCCAATTAATAGACCCTACTATGCTAAGTGAAACTGGCTTAATTTATTTTGAAACTTTCTCGTGATTCTCTGTAACAGTCGTATTACCAATAAAACACGTATAATTATTGTAAATTCATTTTTTATAAGAGTCATCCACTCCACGCAACTCAGGGGGGGTCAATCTTAAGAATACTAACCCATAGGTGACTTCATGGAAAAAAATATTCTTAGGGCATACCCACCCACCCCTCCTCACGAAGTACCAAGTACTTAACGAATTTATTGCTTTTGGACCCCTACACCCATTCAGTATTTGCCACAATGACACTCTGGAGTTGTCACCTGTGTCAGATTAGCATAAATTGATACGAAGGTAATTACATCTAGTCCCTGAAGTCAAGGACGGATTCAGGCTAGAATTAGTGGGGGGGGTGCAAATTTATACCATTGCGTAATTATCAGGGGTGGTGAATCTGCTGTTAACAGCCATTTTTGGCTGTTTGCTGTTAACAGCTAACTACTTGCTGTTAACAGCTAACTACTAGCTGTTAACACCTAAGAATTTGTCTCCTATTGGCATTAACCTTAACTGCATTTAAGACTTCTTTAAGCTGTTAACAGCCAATTCTAGCTGTTAACAGCCAATTCAAGCTGTTCAAATTCAATAGTTGTATCATAAAATTAAGGAAAAGGGACATGCAAAGAAAGTTATTCTCAAAAATGTTTGGATTCGAATTGCATATCGTATTTACATAACAGTGAAAATGAAACTATATGATTATCTTATAATATTTCAATTATTCATTGGTCAGCATCTAGCTGTTAACAGCTTCGATTTTCATTTGCTGTTACCTTACCTGGTAATTATTACTCTAATTTAGCTATCTGTGAAATGTAAGTCTCTGAGTCCAATCTCATGAAGAGTTGGGGGGGTGCGCACCCCCCCGCACCCCCCCGGTGGATCCGTGCCTGCCTGAAGTCCTCCTATGAGCATTTTTACCCAAAAACACACTTTTTAATTTTTTTTACAATTTTAATTAGTCAGCAATTCTCACCTTTAGGTGTGATAAGATATAAAAAAATTACCCTTAGTGTAAATTATTGATAATTTGCTGCAAAATTTCGCAATAATATTGATTCGTACTCTCCATGAAGTACCAGGTACTTCATGAAATATTATTTTAAATGGGACCCACCACCTGGCTATGGGTCAAGTATCTGTCGATTGTTCCCCCCCTGCGCAACTTGGATCTTATTTTGTACAATTGAATGTAGTTTATATCATTACGATAACTACAAGTTGAGGCTATCGATCTTATATCGTTATTCATTGAATTTTATCGTTTATTCAAATAATTGGCCTTATCACCCCAATTTTGATTATGATTTTGGTTGATAACTGTTATAAAATGTATCCAAGTTTCAAATATGAAGAGAATATTAAGGCTTAAACGAATATTCGATATGAAACGATCGAACTTTTTTGTTAACGAACGAATATTCGTTCTTTTCGATGACTAAGCATTAATCAATTTCAGAACCTAAGTACATTGGAAATAGGTTTTGTTAATATTACAATGGTTTAATCATAGTTTCAAAATTAAGCTAGTTTAGGTAGGAATTTATAATTACGATGACTCGCAAGCAAACAAAAAATCATGTTGTTGTCCAAAAGTAGTCAACGAATATCCGTTTAAATCCAATTTTCATCAAAAAGAATCTTCGTTTTGAAACGAACGAATATTCGTTCAATGATTTCGGACGAATATTCGAATATTCTGTATATTCGTTTCAGTTCTAGTATAATTAACATATACAACGTTTAAGGTTTGAATATCAATAATGTTTTAAAGTGTATTTTATATACATTCTTCGTAAGCTTGTACTTTCTTTAGACTCAGGAAATTATATTACTGAAATAATCCATTTAATCGCCCATGTTAATTTCAATCCAGTGTTCACATTCTCTATTATTATCGCTGTCTTATTACCTCAAAAGATTCAATGACTTGAAATAATGTCATGTTAACTTTTGGCAATTCGTGTATTAAAAATTAATCCCGACCTCCATATAAGCTATTCCCTCCCTCTTTGTATTTCTAGAATTATTTACCACCAGGACATAAATCTATACATCGATAATTCCTACATTTTGAAACTACCATTGTATCAATAATCTGTGATTTATTTTTGAGTTTCAAACTTTCAATTTTACTCTTTAATTCTGAAAATTAAATCGCCACAAATATCTTATTTCTGCGTAATTTTGATTGGTCATTGAACGTCTTTACTATTTACCTTAAATGTATCAAACGATTGTACACTGTGTCCAGCTTAAGGCGATATCTCTGAAAAAGCTTGAGTTCCCAAATGATCCGAAAATCTCTATTGTAGTCCAATTAGTGACACTTTGTAGACTAGGTATGCAGAGTAAGCTTAAAATATCAATAACAAACTGTAATATTTAAGCAAAAACCAAAACTGGGCAAACTAATATTAACTATTCACATTATCTTATCACAATTTTGCTCAGATAATTATCATACGATAGTATTCGGATAGAAATCAAAGGTAACTAAATTTTGATTGACACCTTCCTGGATATTCAATAATGCGGCAATTTTATTTCATTAACCGAAATGATTTGTGCTGAAGGTCTATAATATTATTTGGAATTTCATGGTTTTGTTGTAATAGAGGGAATATTATTTTTAGCTGTAATATATTGACTTGGATCCAATGTATATTTTTTACTTTAGGTACAAAGGTAATTCGCGTTTCGCCAGGGAAACGCGTACTGACTCAAATCGAAGCGAAATTCAAAGGTCTAAATTCTCGTATTTCTACTCTCGAAAACAAAAACGTGCAGATTTTGGAGGACAATCAGATGCTGTTAGAAAAGGTTGCAAATTTGGAGGATCGAATAGAAACCTTGGAAGAGAGGCTAGCAGTAATCCAGAATCTGTCGTCACTACCGTGACCTCAAATCCTAAATCTACTCTTAGTACGTTTTTTGTCAATTTGCCATTTTTGACAGATAAATGATTTGTTAGCCTTAAAGTTGATTCCTAAAAGGCTAATTTGTTCTCGTTTTATGGCATATATCAGTGGAGTCGAACTTTTTCATTTTTCTAAAATAATGCGGTAGTGTTATTTAACTTTTTAATTTCTCCTAGTAAGAAAATACTTTTCCGAAAGGTTGTTTACATATTGTGTAACTTTTTTCCAAATAGTCCTTTATATCTCGATCAAAATTTCCTGCTTAATTCGCTATCTATTAACTTTTAGACACAGGACAGGACAATGATTCTGCTATACCTAAGTGCTACATGGCGGTTTACCGATTTGAATTATGTTCATCCGAACCTAATTAGTTTTGTTCTAAACGATCTGAATTGCTTCATCCGAAACAACTAGTTTCGTGCGAAACTAGAAGCTATTGTCAACGATTTATGTTATTTTATCACCTTTCGAGCAGAGATGATATTGATCGTTTTAGAATTTTTAGTTCCACCTAACCAAATTTGTTGGGTCGACTCGAAATCAATAAAAAATAGCTATCCATGGTAGATCCGTCCAAATTATCACGAACCAATACCAAAATTTACCGAATATCAACACTTTTATGCCTGGGCGAAACAGTGACTGCCCCGGAATATTCGATGCCAATGGCATATATTTCATCCATTATATTTGATATTGTTTTGTAATCAGTTAGGATTCTCTTGTTACTGTGCCGACTATACTTTAGTATAGTGGCCCAGTATTGGAATCACTGCCTTTATTATTATTATTATTATTTTTACTGTGCCGACTATACTATAGTATAGTGGCCCAGTATTGGAATCACTGCCTTTATTTTTATTTTTATTATTATTATTACTGTGCCGACTATACTATAGTATAGTGGCCCAGTATTGGAATCACTGCCTTTATCGATATTATTACTGTGCCGACTATACTATAGTATAGTGGCCCAGTATTGGAATCACTGCCTTTATTATTATTTATTTTTTTACTGTGCCGACTATACTATAGTATAGTGGCCCAGTATTGGAATCACTGCCTTTATTTTTACTGTGCCGACTATACTATAGTATAGTGGCCCAGTATTGGAATACTGGGCCTCCGTAGACGGTGCCCTGGTATTGGAATAGGAACAGTATTGGAATACTGGGGTCTCCGTAGACGGTGCCCTGGCCAGAGCTTTATAGTTGATGGGCTGAAACTTGGCATGTAGGTGCGATGGGACCGTCTAATTTGCACCTGGGGTTACGATTTTTGATTAACAAATTTTTGACACATCTTTAACACCTTTCAAAATTTGTCTGGTCCATAACTCAAAATATGTTTTAATAAACCCCAAAATTTTATTTCATATTTAGATTCATCTTAAAATTTTGCGTCTGATGGGAGAAGAAAATTTGTTAAAATTGGTTTAATTTCTGCCATAAATGGGGGTTGAAATTCCTTTGTTTACTCAACACTTCAATTTCAATAAAACTGTGAAATCTAATTCCATTGTTTCAACTTGTAATAATTATATTGATTTAACTTGTTAAATCTTTCACTATTGTTTCAACTTGCGATAATTAAATTGATTCAACTTATAAATTCCAGCTGGCTTCTATTTAATTCTAGTATTACTATACAATGGATTAAATAAATTATAATAATATAAGGAATTTGTTGACTCAACTCAAACAACCGTGGATAACATTGCTAAAATAAATTACTAATAATATAATTTATTATTAATACATAATGAATGAATGGCATTAAACTCTTGATGGTTTATGATAGAAACTAAATTCAAATTTATCTACCGTTCCTTGTAACTCCGACCAATTAACAAATGGTTCTTCACACCTTGGGCGTTGATGACTTGGCGAAAAAAAATACAAAATTGCAGCCTGCGCCGACAGCATGTTCTTTGGAGGCACTATCAATAAACCACCAACAAAATATAGTGCCACCAAAGGAACATGCGTCGGCACAGGCTGCAATTTTGTATTTTTTACTGTGCCGACTATACTATAGTATAGTGGCCCAGTTCTAATCTCACTGCCTTTATTTTTTTTTTTTTTTTTTTTTTTTTTCTCCGTAGACGGTGCCCTGGCCTGAGCTTTATAGTTGATGGGCTGAAACTTGGCATGTAGGTGCGATGGGACCGTCTAATTTGCACCTGGGGTTACGATTTTTGATTAACAATTTTTTTACACATCTTTAACACCTTTCAAAATTTGTCTGGTCCATAACTCAAAAAATATTTTATTAAACCCCCAAATTTTATTTCACATTTGGATTCACCATAAAATTCTGCGTCTGATGGGAGAAGAAAACTTTTAATAAAGAGTTTTATTTCTGCCATAAATGGGGGTTGAAATTTCTTTGTTTACTCACACTTCAATTTCAGTAAAACTGTGAAATCTAATTCCATTGTTTCAACTTGTAATAATTATATTGATTTAACTTGTTAAATCTTTCACTATTGTTTCAACTTGCTACAATTATATTGATTTAACTTGTGAATGCAAGCTGGCTTCTATTTTGCAATTGAAAATTAAGATTATATATTTCATAACAACGACATATTATGTGATTATATTTACTTCTGCGAGAATATAATTGCACTGTTAATATACTGACGTAATTAATTATAAATATTTCAGTTTGTATTTAACTTATATAGTAGCTTCCAATTTGTATATTAGAGGTTATCGAGTGTGCGGAATTGAAATTTGATAGATAAATTAATTAATTAATTATTTATGACAAAATAATTGAACTTAATAATTGTATGTTGACATTGAAATTGGTGTCATATTATAAATAATATTAATAATTATTTATACTAATTAATTAAATATCATAAATCTCAGAGATCATAGAAGATAGAAACAAACTTTCAATTTATCAATTGGTCCTTATGGCACGTGCCACCTATACAAGTGGGTCTTGACACCTTGAGGTGATGATTACATCGTTAAAAAAATGTGTATTTACAATTTTGTTAATTCGATATTTAAAATGGGTTAGTTAATGTTGGGTGATGACCCAACACCCACTTAAAAAATGCTGAGTCATTACAGATTATATTCTACTGAAACTTGAATATCTATTTAATGAAGTGAGCTGAATGGAAACTTCCACCACTCTAAAGGGTCGTTGCCTTCTGAAACACCTTTCTGAAATAATTTAACACCTTCATAGTGATGATGACATGGCGAAAAAAAAAATCCAAAATTGCAGCCTGTGCCGACAGCATGTTCCTTTGGAGGCACTATCAATAAACCAACAACAAAATATAGTGCCACCAAAGGATCATGCGTCGGCACAGGCTGCAATTTTGGATTTTTACTGTGCCGACTATACTATAGTATAGTGGCCCAGTATTGGAATCACTGCCTTTATTATTATTATTATTATTTATATTATTATTTTTTCTCCGTAGACGGTGCCCTGGCCAGAGCTTTATGGTTGATGGGCTGAAACTTGGCATGTAGGTTCGGAGTCGACGTCTAATTTGCACCTGGGGTTACGATTTTTTATTAACAAATTTTTGACACATCTTTAACACCTTTCAAATTTTGTCTGGTCCATAACTCAAAAGTTGTTTTACTAAACCCCCAAATTTTATTTCACATTTGGACTCGCCATAGAATTCTGCGTCTAATGGGACAAGAAAGTTTCGCATAAAGGGGTCAATTTCTGCCATAAATGGGCGTTGAAATTTCTTTGTTTACTCACACTTCAATTTCAGTAAAACTGTGAAATCTAATTCCATTGTTTCAACTTGTAATAATTATATTGATTTAACTTGTTAAATCCTACTCTATTGATTCAACTTGCGATAATTATATTGATTCAACTTATAAATTCCAGCTGGCTTCTATTTAATTGTAGCATTACTATACAATGGATTAAATTAAATTAATTTATATAAGGAATTTGTTGACTTTACTCAACTAACCGTGGATAACATTGCTAAAATAAATAACTAATAATTTAATTTATTATCATTAAGTAATGAATGAATGGCATTATACTAAAGATGGTTTATGATAGAACCGTTAAGATTTTACATTCCACAACAACGACAGATTAAGTGATTATATTTATTTCGGCGAGAATATTCTTTTTGCACAATTAATGTACTGACGTAATTTATTATAATTAATTCCTTTTGTATTTAACTTATAGAATTTTCCAATTGGATTATTGGGGTTATCGAGTGCGCTGAATTCAAATATGATAGTGAAATTCGATTTAAATTAATAATAAGTGCAAATAATTGAACTGTATTTATTTTGCTGTACATAATAATGGTGTTAGATTATTAATTTATTAATTAAATATTTATACTAATTAGGTAAATTTCATTAATCTCAGAGATGATACAAGATAGAAACAAACTTTCAATTTATCAATTGGTCCTTATGCCAGGTACCACCTATACAAGTGGGTCTTGACACCTTGAGGTGATGATGACATCGTTAAAAAAATGTATTTTTACAATTTTGTGAATTAAATAATTCGCATGGGTTGGTTGGAGTTGGGTGAATACCCAACACGCACTTAAAAAATGCTGAGTCATCACAGATTATATTCTACTGAAACTTGAATATCTCTCAAATGAATTGAGCTAAATGGAAACTTCCACCACTCTAAGGGTCGTTGCCTACTGAAACACCTTTCTGAAATAATTTAACACCTTCATAGTGATGATGACTAGGCGAAAAAAAATCCAAAATTGCAGCTAGTGCTGACAGCATGTTCCTTTGGAGGCACTATCAATAAACCACCACCAAAATATAGTGCCACCAAAGGAACATGCGTCGGCACAGCTGCAATTTTGGATTTTTTATTTTTATTATTATTATTTTTTCTCCGTAGACGGTGCCCTGGCCACACCTATTTACATAGAGGGCTGAAACTTGGCATGTAGGTTCGGAGTCGACTTCTAATTTGCACCTGGGGTTACGATTTTTGATTAACAAATTTTTGACACATCTTTAACACCTTTCAAAATTTGTCTGGTCCATAACTCAAAATATCTTTTACTAAACCCCCAAATTTTATTTCACATTTGGATTCACCATAAAATTCTGCGTCTGATGGGAGAAGAAAACTTTCAATAAAGAGTTTTATTTCTGCCATAAATTGGGGTTGAAATTTCTTCGTTTACTCACACTTCAGTTTCAGTATAACTGTTAAATCTAATTCCATTGTTTCAACTTGTAATAATTATATTGATTTAACTAGTTAAATCTTACTCTATTGATTCAACTTGCGATAATTAAATTGATTTAACTTATAAATTGCAGCTGGCTTCTATTTAATTTACCATACAATGGATTAAATAAAATAATATAATATAAGGAATTTGTTGACTTAATTCAACTCAACCGTGGATAACAATGCTAATATAAATAACTAATAATATAATTTATTATCAATACATAATGAATGAATGGCATTAAACTCAAGATGGTTTAAGATAGAAACAAACTTCAAATTTATCTACCGTTCCTTGTGACTCGGACCAATTAACAAATGCTTCTTCACACCTTGGGCGTTGATGACTTGGCGAAAAAAAATCCAAAATTGCAGCCTGCGCCGACAGCGTGTTCCTTTGGAGGCACTATCAATAAACAACCAACAAAATATAGTGCCACCAAAGGAACATGCGTCGGCACAGGGTGCAATTTTGGATTTTTTTTTTCTCCGTAGACGGTGCCCTGGCCTGAGCTTTATAGTTGATGGGCAGAAACTTGGCATGTAGGTGCGATGGGACCGTCTAATTTGCACCTGGGGTTACCATTTTTTGTTAACAAATTTTTGACACATCTTTAACACCTTTAAAAATTTGTCTGGTCCATAACTCAAAAAATGTTTTACTAAACCCGAAAATTTTATTTCATATTTGGATTCGCCATAAAATTCTGCGTCTGATGGGAGAAGAAAAACCTTTAAAATTGGTTTAATTTCTGCCATAAATGGGGGTTGAAATTCCTTTGTTTACTCACACTTCGATTTCATTAAAACTGTGAAATCTAATTCCATTGTTTCAACTTGTAATAATTATATTGATTTAACTTGTTAAATCCTACTCTATTGATTCAACTTGCGATAATTATATTGATTTCACTTATAAATTGCAGCTGGCTTCTATTTAATTTACTATACAATTGATTAAATAAAATAATATAATATAAGGAACTTGTTGACTTAACTCACTCACCGTGGATAACATTGCTAAAATAAATAACTAATATATAATTTATTATCAATACATAATGAATGAATGGCATTAAACTCTAGATGGTTTATGATAGAAACAAACTTCAAATTTATCTACCGTTCCTTGTGACTCGGACCAAATAACAAATGCTTCTTCACACCTTGGACGTTGATGACTTGGCGAAAAAAAATCCAAAATTGCAGCCTGCGCCGACAGCGTGTTCCTTTGGAGGCACTATCAATAAACAACCAACAAAATATAGTGCCACCAAAGGAACATGCGTCGGCACAGGGTGCAATTTTGGATTTTATTTATTATTATTTTTTATCCTTAGCCACTCCACAAAACAGAGTTTTATTAATTAAGAGCCCAAATTTTTAGGCTGGGTGTCTCATGGGTTACAGATGTGCACCTGGGGTTACGATTTTTGATTAACAAATTTTTGACACATCTTTAACACCTTTCAAATTTTGTCTGATCCATAACTCAAAATATGTTTTACTAAACCCCCAAATTTTATTTCACGATTGGATTCATCATAAGATTCTGTGTTTGATGGGAGAAGAAATTTTTTAATAAACGGTTTAATTCATGCCATAAAAAGGGGTTGAAATTTCTTTGTTTACTCACACTTCAATTTCAGTAAAACTGTGAAATCTAATTCCATTGTTTCAACTTGTAATAATTATATTGATTCAACTTGTGAGATCGAGTAGGCTTCTATTTTCTAATTGAAACCTAAGATTTTACATTCCACAACAACGACAGATTAAGTTTATTTCTGCGAGAATATTCTTGCACTGTTAATAGACTGACGTAATTAAATATAATTAATTCAGTCAGTATATGACTTATATAGATGCTTCCAATTTGTGTATTAGGGGTTATCGAGTGTGCGGAATTGAAATTTAATAGCCAAATTAATTTATTTATTATTTATGACAAAATAATTTAACTTAATAATTGAAGTTGAAATTGAAATTGGTGTTATATTATAAATAATATTAATAATTATTTAAACTAATTAATTAAATATCATAAATCTCAGAATTCAAATAAGATAGAAACAAACTTCCAATTTATCAATTGATCTTTATGTCACGTAACACCTCTACAAATGGTATTGACACCTTGAGGTGATGATGACATCGTTAAAAAAATGTGTTTTTACAATTTTGTTAATTCGATATTTAAAATGGGTTAGTTGAAGTTGGGTGATGACCCAACACTCACATAAAAAATGCTGAGTCATCAGCTATTATATTCTACTCAAACTTGAATATCTCTAAAATGAAGTGAACTAAATGGAAACTTCCGCCACTCTAAGGGTCGATGTCTTCTGTAACACCTTTTGAAATATTTTAACACCTTCATAGTGATGATGACATGGCGGAAAAAAAATCCAAAATTGCAGCCTGCGCCGACAGCATGTCCCATTGGAGGCACTATCGATGAACCACCACCAAAATATAGTGCCACCAAAGGAACATGCGTCGGCACAGCTGCAATTTTGGATTTTTTTATTATTACTGTGCCGACTATACTATAGTATAGTGGCCCAGTTCTAATCTTAGTGCTTTGGTTAGTTATTGTTTTTTATCCGTATCCTCTCCACAGATCAGAGTTTCATAAATTAAGAGCCCAAATTTTCAGGATATGTGTCTCATGGGTTACAGATGTGCACCTGGGGTCACGATTTTTGATTAAATCTTTTTGGACACATTTTTGCACCTGTTTAATATTTAAACAGGAACAATAAATTGTACCCGAAAATTAAATTTATATGCATTCGATAGAGAATTAAATTCTACACCTTTTCACAGTGCACGAATTTTCAAATTGCGCTTCGTTTGTGCCACAATCGAGTTGCAAGTTTCCTTTGTTTACTAACACTTCAATTCTATTGAAAGTGTTAAATCAAATTCTATTGTTTCAACTCGTTATTATTATATTGATTCAACTTGTGAGAGCGAGTAGGCTTCTATTTTCTAATTGAAAACTAAGATTTTACATACCATAACAACGACAGATTATGTGATTATATTTACTTCTCCTAGAATATTCTTGCACAATGGATACAATGAAATATTTAATTATGATTAATTCAGTTTGTATTTAATTTATAGAGACAGTTCCAATTAAATTATTGGGGTAATCGAGTGCGCTGAATTCAAATATTATAGTGAAATTGAATTTAAATTAATAATTATTGCAAATACCGGTAATTGAAATTAATTAATTTTGCTGTACATAATAATGGTGTTAAATTATTAATAAATAGATTACATATTTAGACTAATTACCCAAATTTGATTAATCTCAGAGATTATACAAGATAGAAACAAACTTCCAATTAATCAATTGATCCTTATGCCACGTAACACCTCTACAAATGGGTCTTGACACCTTGAGGTGAAGATGACATCGTCAAAAAAATGTGTTTTTACAATTTTGTTAATTCGATATTTAAAATGGGTTAGTTGATGTTGGGTGATGACCAAACACTCACATAAAAAATGCTGAGTCACCAGCAATTATATTCTACTCAAACTTGAATATCTCTAAAATGAAGTGAGCTAAATGGAAACTTCTACACTCTAAGGGTCGTTGCCTTCTGAAACACCTTTCTGAAATAATTTAACACCTTTAGAGTGATGATGACTTGGCGAAAAAAAAATCCAAAATTGCAGTCTGTGGCGACAGCATGTTCCTTTGGAGGCACTATCAATAAACAACCAACAAAATATAGTGCCACCAAAGGAACATGCGTCGGCACAGGCTGCAATTTTGGATTTTTTTTGTCTTTCTAAAGTACAATCTGCAATTTAATTTCTAAATTCGTACTTCAGGCTACTTTTCTAAAATTTTCAGCATGATAGATTTTTGATTGCAATTAAGTTTTATTCATGCCTTCATCTTATTCCCGGCGCGCATCTTGAGGTGTATAATTTTTCAGAAAATCTCGTAGGATGCTTGAAATTAGGTAATACTATTATTCCAACTGGCTATTTTTCTCTAACTTTGCCTAATTTTGGTAAAATTTGGGTGCGCGATTGAAAAATCTGCATCACCCAGGGTGCGCAAATATCTTACAGCAATATGAAGGCGTGGTTTTATTCTGCATGGATCATCTATTCTATTTAAAAATACATAGATTTTTGCGAAAAAATGCTTTACCATGGATCCATTTATATGTTAAGAGCCCTTCTGTCTCGGGCGCTTTGAGACGGATCGGTGCATTGAACCTCAAGTTAACTGCCGCTGTGCGACCATACTCCTCACCCTTTCTGCCGAGGAAATGGTAGAAAGGGACATTATTTACATCCCTTAATAGGATTGCCATAGTTTTGACTTGTTTATCAAATTCTAAATTTATAAATGCGAAATTCGTGTTCGGCATACTTGCTTAACTTTAATACCCGTTGAAAGCAAATCTTTAGATTAATTTTGAATTTTCACCAATTTATTTTCCTATATATGTAAACAACAACAACAACAACAACATATATTAATATTTTAAATTTATGAGATCCAAATTCGTTTCAGCATACTTGTTTACCTTTAATACCCGTTGAAAGCTAACTTCTAGGTTGATTTTGAATTTCATTAATTTTTATCTATTATGTGCAAACAATAACAACGAAAAATTCATTTTAGAAATTTATAAATTCGAAATTCATGTTCAACATACTGTTTACATATAATACCCGTTGAAAGCTAACTTCTAGGTTGTTGTTGAATTTCATTAATTTGTTTACCTATTTTGTGAAACATCAACAAAAATATTCATATTATAAATTTAGAAACGCGAAATTCGAAATCAGCTTACTTGTTTACATATTATAACATTTGTTTACCAATTATAGAATTTGAAAGTTAGTCTATATCTCATATATAGATCCGGTTTCTATTCCCCCATCACTTTAATACCATCCGGACAAACAAACACACAAACACACTAACACACAACAATCGAGATTAAATAATATAGATTTATAAATTTATAGTTTGTGTTTACGCTCTAAGCCATCTGATCCTGATTTGTATCATGATTTGGATATTTTTCTCATTAATTCAGTTTATACTTTAATATGATTCGTCTTTTTTAAATAGTATTTATCACTCTTGGAACTTGTTTCACTTGAAATCTGGAACTTGAACTTAAATTTAGCTCTGCTACATATTTTAATATGTGATAAATACTCGTACTTAATCTTAGCTTAGGTTGTCAATTTTATATTTGAAGACTGCTTATAATACTTATCTAAAATCCTTTGAATCTCTTATTCTATCAGACTAGGTCCAAAATGTTTGAGTATTACAAATAAGCTTGTATTCGCAGTCTATTTATAATGATATCGAATTTATTCCTCGTTATAAGCAACTCGCTCATTGTATAAGACTGGACTTTATTTTTATATTCTTCAGAGAGGGTGTGATCAAAACATACAAAATCGATATGAAGAACCTTGTAAAACACAGGTCTACAAATTTTAACGTAACAATCTAATCAAGAAACACTTTGTCATTTTCTAGGATAATTTTTTATCTATATTTAAACTAGCTTTCAGATACTTTGTAGCACGTCTAGTTTCGTTCTAGCTACAAGTTTTCTTTCGTATATTCTTAAATATCCATGTTTTTTTTATAGTGATGGCTGTTTTATTTGTTTTCTTACATATTATAGCCATCTCAGCTAAACAGAATGTTTGATGTTTAGATAAACACGAAGTTAATCAGCAGTTATCCTTACTCTAATGCTAATACTGAACATAGTGATGTTTATTCACGATGGATCAACCACAAATAAACCTACGATACAAGCAAACAAACAAAAAACTACAAACAAATATACTCTAACAGTCTAACTGGACAAAAGTATTTGAAAAGCTATAGATTGATACATTTTATTTGCGTCCTATGCTGTCAAAATCTTATTTTGCAATTGAATATGCGGTTTAAATCTACATATATCGAAAGTTTGCAGTGTAAGCATTTTTATAAATTTCAGAATTTATGAGGTGTGAAGTTGAATACTTTCGATTATGAGCTAATTCAATATTTGACACCAGGTATCAACAAATACCGTATTTATTCGAATAGTAGCCTATGCACTTAATGTTTTTTTTGGCCATTTTCTGACCAACTATCTTTGTGACCTTTCGAAAATATCACATGTAATGTCGATACAATTTATTTAATAGAGTCGGTTGATAATCATATTGCGACTAATATTAGACAAATAAATTTACTCAGGGTACCTGTAGTAAATTTGTATTTGCTAAATGGGTGTGGGGGGGGGGGGCTATCATTGGAGGTAGGCGATTAATCGAATAATGGTTACTATGAGAGTATATACGGTATATTTGATTAAGTGAATATTTTTTGTATATTTTGAATCAACATCCCACGAATCACTCAGTTTCGATGGAAATATGAATCAATTCCAATTCTATATTCCAGACATTAGTCCACGTAACTCATGCCTCAAAGACGTTCATTATTTATTCATCTTTTGAAATACTTTCTTCCACATCCAACTCTTCCAATATTTCTTTAACCTACTGGTGGCTTCTAATTCAATGGGAATTATCTTAGATGAGCGATACCTGTCTCGTATACACCATAGAGCATAAATTTAGTTTTATAAGAAGGTGACCAGAAATCGTAAAAATATTTATGCGACTTTTTTGTGATGGAGAAAGTTTTTACACTTTCGAGACTTGCAGTTGTAACCCACATGCCAAATAACTCTAAAATTCAGTTCCTAATTAACCTTCCTAGATATGCTCTCCTAATCGGTATCCTATAAAAGGATTTGTAATATAAGAACCCAATACATTATTGAATCTACATCGACCAGTTCCTTAACCCCGAATCACATCGTCCATGAATCATCCTGAAGGAAGGCGAAATCTAACATGCGTTTTAGGCACTCTGTACATTAGTTTATATAACTTTAAATCCCTATTTTTTTTGCTAGCATCATTTTAAATCATCTTCGGCAATCACCTTAAATTGTAGATTATTTGAAAGTAAATCCAGAGTGACAAAAATATGTGTAAAACAGAACTCAATTTTTTCGGAATTTGGAACTTCTCTTATTAGCAAATTCAAACAAGACTCACACTTCATTATTACATGTAACTGACAATTTCATTAATTGAGGATTGACGCACTGCGTATGCTATAGCGACAATAATTCCTACACTCTCTAAAACTCTACAGAATCACTTTGTACAATATCAAGTGCGATAAAAATTGGTTGAATCACTTCTAACTATTTGTGGACTCCGCGCCAAAACTAATCGTTGACAATTGTATCAGTCCTCTTGTATTTTGAATATTTTTCGCTATAGTGACGGTTGTTGATAATCACACTATCCAGAAGATCATATTCTGAATTCCAACGCACCTATTTCATACTAGCTATCTTCCTCCGAATCCCACACAATTTTTCTCCAACTCTTCTGAAGTAGGCACTTTTATTGGCAGCTTATTTGATTATTTGCTTAGCTTCAAGAACAGTTATTACATCGTGGTACAACAAGTTTAGGAGATGTGCTGAACATAAGAAAAGGGAGAGGTTTAATTAGTATCCCGTGGGCTAAAAAACAAGAAAAATAATCTAAAAATGGTACTTATAAAACAACAGAACAAAAAACAAACCTTTCCCCAAAATCCCCAAAAAACCATTCGTATCTAAAAGGCAGGCATCCTGATCCCCTCGAGAGTTCACGCTGGAAAACCAGCTATCTATTAGTAACCGGATTATCCAACATATAGCACCATTTGATTAGGAAGCCTTCGACGGATAAGATACCCGCACACAAAATATATATACAGTCGACTCCGACCAATAGAGCCACCGGTTAACAGATTTCAATGCATAATTGGGAGAAGATTTCACAGGATTTACAGGAGGGAATTAAATTTGGCGTAAATATTTTCGGTTCAATAGATTTCTCGGCTTAATGGATGTAAAGCAGCATGGTCCCGAGGAGACTTAATTAAACGGAGTTGACTGTGTATATAAAAAATTAATAATAAAATAATATAAAGTAAATTATAAATATAAAAGTATTAATATAATAAATTGAACATTAATAATAATATACAAAAAATACAAAGAATTTGCAAAAGACGTTACATGAACACAAACTATACGAATATACTTATACAATGAGTTCATCGCGCCTTATAATTCCATAGCTCACCTTCTCTGCTTCTTGAGGTTATCTTCAACTCATGATCATTTGGATCGAAAGGTTAGACTTAGAACGAGGGTTAATGGTGGATTATTGATTGTTAAATAGCCATTGCGGGATAAAGAATCTTTAAATCAGATACTCTTTAATTTTGTAGTGGTAGTTCAGGCTTAATTCGGGGAAGGGGGTATATACCTAGTATTTATAGGCTGTGGTGGGAGGAGTGCGTATAAAAATATGAGAATCCAAGACGGAAAAGTTTGATTTTCAAACCACTTGAGGCAAAGCATTATTTACCGTAATATGTTTTATCAACATGCTTATTTACTGCTGCTCTTGCATATTAACTGTTGTCCTTTTAGAAGTTTTCTGTTGCATTTTCGTCGTCACTACTACACACCTCACTCACTGTCCTGCTTTGTTGGCAGGGTGATCCGGTTTGGATTGCGGATGTTGAAACTCTTTTTTCGCCTTTTTAATTACTTCCCGCATCTGGGAAGGTGATTAAAATGAAACTTCCTTGAGGCGGTGTTCCACAAAAACACGAGGTACATAGATACTATCAGTTAATAATTTGCTCGAGTCAAATCTCTCTTAAATTATTTTTCCAAAAGTTACGAATTAATAGGGGTTTAGCGTGAAGCTCACAATTATACACACCGATAAATGCATCTGGGTTGTTTCCATTTGACCATGTCCTTGAGCAACTGTAGGAAAAAAATTTGAACGCTCAGAATTCATAGCAACAAGAAAATATTGAATAATCTCATAAACTTCACTATTCGAATCAGCTTCGTATTGGGCTGCTTGAGTGGTCTACTGTTCGGAGCCAAGAACCCCGATGCATTGAGCAACAATCTGCCAATCATTGACAGTCAGTTGTACAACTGAATCAGGATCGTAATGGCGCTTATTAACTCCTTCGTCCCACATATCTATTCGTTATGAAAATGCATAAATTTCACACCCAGTGACTTGAATTCGTATGGAACATTCTAAGAATGTCTTTCCTTATTCCATTTCTATTTCCGCCATTATATGGTAGAGCTTTGCATAACTGAGACTTTGTTGGTTATCGGCCATTGTCATAAAAAGATTGTCCCATGATTGATGCATAACTGCTTAGGATTAATAAATGTGTCTGCTAAACATTAAACTAGTTAACTAATTCGATTCATATCTTTGGAAAACATACCCAAACAACTAAAATTGAAACATTATTTAATTATTATAAAATGCAGTGGCTGACTCAATTAGTGCTGAAGAGCTTTCAATTTATAATCTGGAAAATGTGACAAACAATGCAGCAGAAAGTTACCATGGAAAATGTCAATTATAAAATCAAGCCATCCAAGAATTTTGAACTTAATGACAGCCATTAATGATATAATTGCTGACTATGATAATGAAATGGCACGTTTATAGCAAGGAAGTGAGATCACGAATCCAGTAAAATGAAGCAAATCAATAATGAACGTCGAAAGCAATGCGAAGTGAAACTATTAAATGAGAGTTACACGCCCGTGCAATTCCTTAAAAGCATTTGTATTTTTAGGCAATGTAACTTTATTTGAAGAAACAACCTTTTCGGATGATTCTGATGTATATGAAAAAACAAAATATGCTGATAACAGAGGATCAAATCAATGCGTAGTTATTCATACCTTGCAAGCATGCTAATTGTTGCACACAATGTAGCGCCAAATTGAACATCTTCAGTAAACTTGTCCAACGTGTAGAAGCACAATTTAATGCAGCTTTCAAATTTTTCAAAATTATTATTCACTACTACCATTCATGCTTACATAATATAACTTGATAGTTTTATAATAATATCTTTTACATTATTATACCGGATAATAAACCTGTTGCCAATAATTGAGATTCGACTTAATGCCAACACATTAAATTCTACCTAATGCATGCGACACAAAAACATTGCAATCATACTTTTGTAGAAATGAATTATATGGTTTGTTTAAGCCTGAAATATACAGATATGTATCATAAGAACTTGGATTCAAGGAGGCAGAATGATAATGAGTGTTTTGACACAAATTTCTGTTTGAATTTAAAAATTTGAAATTTTCATGTACATATAACCATAATTCTTAGTTTTGAACCAAATTTCAATTGCTTAACACTTCAGTGAGGTAGAGGTGAAATTCTTCTTCGATGCGCTCAGTTTAAAAAGTAGGAGTCCTGTGCGCATCCTATCTCAAAATTTCTCAGGCCTAATGGCCAAATATTGAGGAAAATTCTACTCACATTTCACTCAATCTTTCGCTTAATCCCTGATAATAATTATGTTGATTTCCTCACCTCTATATTTTGACGGTGTTGTTATTGTGTCATGAATAATATTTTGCTTTAATACTGAGAAATATTGCAATATGTATATGAAAAGACATCCCTGTGGAGCTCAATTAGCTGAATTATGGAGCTATTTAACGAATTGGAATTAATATGATACAATTTGTTAATATTGTGTTTCAGAGATTGTTTATCCTTGAATTTTTGCGGTGTTTTCAATAACTCTTCAATTTACATTGACTAATCCAGCGGTTCCCAACCTGGGATTCATGGATCCCTTGGTGGTCCATAGACGAAAACAGGATGTGTGGAAATTGCATGAGAGGGTCCGCGGATAAATATGATTGGGAACCATTGGACTACTCTATGAGAGCTAAACGTAAATCATAAATTATTCCTTACTCAATAACGTGTTTAGTCGCGTGTAATCTATTTTTTGTTTCTATTCTAAACCTACTGTGCGAAGCTCATTTTAAGTTTACATTACCCAATTTCCTGTAATTGCTTTATTCTATTCCTAACAGCAGTCCTAATATTATTGTTTATACATTGTAACTTCTATATAATGGTCTCCGAAGGCCTAAAGTTACCGTTTTACACATGTTGAAAGTGATAAAGCAAACGATATGATGTTTTTTTATATGTGTCGTTATAGTATATGTGTGTGGTTATTATAAGTATACCCAGCGCGCTTCGCTTGCTAGTCGTTACACGAATATGTACGGCACTTTGTTCACATAACTAACTAAAAGCTTATTATTGTTAGTGCTCTGGGTTACAGCTCTACAGAAGTTACTTGACACCTTCTACCTCCTATTTGCTCTCTAGTTTTTGTGAAATTTTATATGAACTTTATTCGTGATCAATATTTAACGCAAGATCTTTGCATTATTTTGAGCAGCAAGGAACTATTTTATGCCCTTAAGATATTTATCGAAACTCTACGTTCTTCGATTATCAAAATCCTCTAAAATGGCGATCTTTTTGTACAATATTAATAATGAATCAATGATCACGTGATAATTTCATGATACTAGCATTTGTTGAAAATCATTGGGTCAGTCCACCTGTGATTAATATTTCAGACGGTCTAGCTCGTATATTATCTAAACAGTGGCCTATAATGTAAATCATATTTCAGTCGTATCTTTTGTCAATTGTGTGAATTTTGTTCAAGATTTGAACTAGTTACAGCTAGGTAAAACATACCCTTGTATGCCAAAAATCAGCCCTGCCAGTTTCTTCGCTCAATCTCGAACATACAAGCACAGTGGCTTAGAATACGAGGGGATGAAATTCATCAATCTAATAATTAAATTTTGAGGAATTATCCCCTCTACAAATTTAATTCAACCTTTAGAGTACAATTTGCTATTTGGAGTTCTTTAATACTATTGTCTTTCTTTAGATAAAGGCACCTTACAACCTCAAATTTTTAATGCCACTACGAAAATATTAATTACTTAACTACCAAGCATCACCATTATGGTTAATCGATGAATTGAGTATTTGTTTCGCCACAAGCTTATCTAAATCTTATAATTTTTCCTTAGTTCTTGGGTTTTTAAGGGCTTCCTTCATATAATACAATGGGCCCCTGAATTAGTACGATCACCCTTGGGTCCAAATACGGCAATTGGTCATAATTTCGGGCATAGGCGTCGGATCCTCCGGCCACCCGACATGGGCCGGGCAGCCCAAAGGGGCTGCCAAGCTCTATTGGTCCTTCCCGCCGACCACGGAGCCTTCGGGCCGGGCGGCCCGAAGGGCCAGTGGGCCCATTTCCGACTCCTATGATTTCGGGGTGGTCGAAATTGTGAAAGTAATCGAAGGGTTTATAACCAGTAATCTGGGTTGCTATATACAAATCTCTCGCCCTCCAGCAATCTATTTGTGATGTCAATCATGGGATTGCTTGTGTATTGTATATGACACCTTAAGTTGCTGGTTTGAAAAAAGACCATTAATTATTACTAATGTTAGTGAGTACATAATTGAATGGGACTTTAAAAAATGGTAGTAATATCTGAACTTCGGTGTTATTTGTCAAGCTATGTTTACCGATCGCCTCCTTGAATAGCCCCGGTGATGTCGAACTGTACCCTCTCCTGTCGGTCGTGGCCCAACGTGATGGTAGCTATGTCGTGCCCTTTGAACACGTATTTGTAGAGATATCCACAGCCTTGATGCTGCCGTAGTACTCGACATTAATTAATGTGCACGTCCTGCCCTATGGACAGGTAAAGGTTATACGGCGGCACCCATCAGTTAATCACTTCTACCGTAGCACTCGGCTCAGCACCATCTGATCGGTCGCGAAGAGTACCGGTGCACTCCCTTCGATGCCTGGCTTATGTCGACGATAATGAGGGTAACAATCCGCTCCGATCACTGTTTCGGCGCAGAACTCCTTTGGAAACCCCTTGGTGCACTTTCCGTCCCGCATGCAGGTATTATCCGGCTTACATGGACCTTGGATCATGCAGCGGGTAACCGTGCCGTAGACTCTTTTGCGTATTGCGATCAGGAATCTCGGCCACGATCAGCTTGTCGAAAATCTCAAATCGAGCGTCTTCTTCGTCAGTCAGTATGAACAGCATGTGAGCGTGAGGTAGGCCACGCTTCTGGAACTCAATTGTGTAACAGTGAACTGCCAGAGGCCCAAAGCCGCTGGTTCGAATGTCATGCAGGCTGAACAACCTGGAGACGATGTCGCCACGATCTACAGCCATTTGTCCCAGCACCAGCGCGTTCTGGATTCCCGACCACATCGGATTGCATGTGAAAGTCACGAACAGGTGGGGTTTCCCGAACTAACGAACAATTCTCAACGCGTCTTGATGCAGGCCCATCATGTGGCGAGGTCCGCCAGTGAACGAAGAAGGTAGAATGACACGCCTTCCTGCCTTGTCACCATCATCAGCAGCTATTGCATCCACCAAGCGACGATGCAGGTCTATCCGAAGCGCATCCTGGTTGCGGAGTGCCAGTCGATACGGAATGACTCAATCTTTTCCCACATGTCAGTGAGGTACTGCTGGAACAGCCGTCCGCCATACAGGAGAGAATTCAACTCGTCTCACTTCTGAATGCGGAAGCGGTAGAATTCCAACGCGCTCACAGCTTGTCTGTACCGGGCAGGACGAACGGATGGGATCCCCAGATGCCAACCGTCAGTGCCATGGAGGCCGAGGAGCAGATAATGAAGAGGGTCGTAACTACGGTGAGTTTCGTTCAGGACTCGCAGCCCAAGGTTTTCTTGGTTCGGATTACGGTGCTGCAGTAGAACCATCCTTGAAGTCAGCTCTTCCCCCAGGCCGGGCATGATCATCGCCAGCTCAGAGGTAGGATTTGGCCCGTTATAAATACCACGATGTGCTTCCGACGGGTGCTTGTCCGCGTGGATAGCCATGTGAACTTTTTTGGAGATTGATGAGCCCTTGATTGACCATCTCGTGCACGGCCAGGAAAGACTGCAGATACGTGTTGCTCTGCAGCATCTCGTTTAGCTGGTGGATGACTTACCCGCTTACATCGCAGGCAGCATTTCTAGGCATGTCATGCATCTGGTGCTGCGTTGAGAACTCTGGGTTGTAAAAATAGCTCTGGTATGCCCCTGGAGCATTGCCCTCGTTCGGATGAAACGGGCCGATCAGCCTGGAAACAGTTCATGAACTCGATATGGTAGTATCCCAGCACCGGGAATCAGTGGCTCTGTAGCCCACATGGTAGCCATCGCCATTGCGGAATTTTATAGGAGAGCGGATCAGCAATAGCAGTATTCTCGCCCACAGTTCGGGGAAGCCTGCTGTTTGTCAGATTCAATCCGCACACCCTGATTCATCAGCCTCCTAAACTTCTGCGTCAACTGCCTACCGAACAAACCCCGCGCGGTCGCAATTTCCGATACATATCCGGAATAAAGGCGCCACAGTGACTACAGCGTTTCTGAAACTCACCGCCGGAGTAACGAATTTGCACGAGTTCTCTACGAGATCAGCCTGACTCGCGCTTCTAAGGTGATGTTGGTAGCGTTGATGGGCGCGCCTATCGTGTGCCACAGGCTGCAGGGTTGGGTCAATTTTAATTATAATTAATTCAATTACAATTAATTACGTTTTTGACATAATTGTAATTGTAAGTAATTAATTCAATTACAATTAATTACGTTTTTGACATAATTTTAATTGTAATTGTAATTGAAAAACACAAATCCCTATAATTGTAATTGTAATTGTAATTGAAAAGCACCAATCCATATTGGCAATTTTAATTGAAATAATTTGTTCTTAAAAGTAAACCGAAAAATTATCGATTTTACGTTCTCTAGTGTTCGCTATTAATCAGGGTTGGGTTCAATTATAATTGTAATTAATTCAATTACAATTAATTACGTTTTGACATAATTATAATTGTAATTTAAAAGCACAATTGTAATTGTAATTGTAGTTGAAATTCTAAGGATAGCGTATTTGTAATTGTAATTGAAAATTTTAATCGAACCTAACCCTGGCCACAGCCTCTAGCTCTTCTCGAAAAAAACATCTGCTGCGCGAGATTCCAGGGGTTGAGCTGATCTGGTAGAAGCTCATCTGACTCTCCGATGGCCTTCATGGACGCATCCTTTACTACCTGACCCACAAGCTGTTCCCTTGTTCATCGGATTCATCTGGCCTGGAACAATCTTACCGACGGACTCCTGGGCTGTCACGCGTGCAAGTCGAGCTTCCCTGATCAATCTGTGCTGCGATGCATTAGCCACTTGAGCTGCACACGTTTTTCTTCGACCTCCGCGGCTCGCGAATGACGGTGCTGCTGAGTGTCTTGTTCTTGGATAGCGAGTGTCGTTTCTTCGTCCTACGCAGCTCGCGAATAACGGTGCTGAGTGTTAGCGAGGGTTGTACTTTGACAACCGTCGCAGAATTTAGCCGCTTTTTTCAGATTGATTGCGGGGGTACGATAGACATGATCAAGGGCACCGATCCCAGGAGGGCAAGTGGGCCCTGGTCCCCCGGCCCCGGATATTCGGGGGGGGGGGGGGGCAGGTAGGGCCCAAGGCTTCCATCCCCTTCATGCTTTTCATAATTTATAATAATATTTATCATTGTTATTGAGATTTGTATACCTCATGACGGGGTACATGCAATTGATCGACTTTTTAAGGTCTGCAATTGATCGATCTTCAAGGATTGCAATTGATCGACTTTCTAAGGTTTGCAATTAATCGACTTGTTCTATGGTCTGCAATTGATCGACTTTTTTTTAACTTTTGCAATTGATCGACTTTCCTAAGGTTTGCAATTGATCGACTTTTCTAAGATATGCTGCTATACAGAAGAGTTTGCCTCTTCGCAACTCGCTTCATAACAACCATTCCTATGAAGAATATCCGTGTTGTTAATTAGCGAATTCCACTATACTACATGTATTAAAAAACCAGAGTGGGTTAATTTATTCGAGTAGAATTGTCATTAATTAATAAATGAAGAAATTAAGTAGCCAAAGAGAAAAACAAAAAAATAAAAAAACAAAATAATTCAAGTATATATTTGAAATCTTTGTTCGATAGTAGGCCTGCATATTGGACATTGTTCCAGGTCTATGCTGCAATCCTCGCAACATTTAGAATGCCTGCAGGGAAAAATACTATAGTTGTTTCTCTACGTATAGGGAGACACAACAATCAGCCTGTTATTGGTGAATTTCATTGTCATCATCGACATCTGATGAAGAATCGCTTTGGAGATCTCCATTTATTATGCATATCTAGTTGGTTTCCAGTTGAATCGAGTTGGCAATCGAATTTATGTATTGAATTATATTATATTCACCTGACACAAGCTTTTCCTTGCATTTAGTAAGGAATTAATCTTTTTGGAGATCTTTTAATTTGCGTTCGCGAGTTGTATCAATGCCTTTGCTTAAACGCTCAACATCTAGATCAGTATCCTGGATCGTGTTATTAAAGATTTCAACAAAGAACCAAATGCGTGGATGTGCGACTACAATGTCCTTTTTCAATATACCATGGTAGTTCTCCGCTCCATTGTTCGTTCTGTATTGTCAGTTGAAAATAGAGAGTTCATTGCTAGGTATGCTATTAATCCATTGTCTTCTCATATATTTCTTAAAAATACTAAAGCTATTCATATTTTTAGCACTAAGAAGTAGGGCTGAAACGAATATACCGAATATTCGAATATTCGTTCGAAATGATTGAACGAATATTCGTTCGTTTGCAAACGAATATTCGTTACGAAACGAATATTCGTTTGGACGAATATTAGATTAAAACGGATATTCGTTAACTAATTTTGGACAACAACAAGACTTTTGTATAGCTTAGAGATATCGTAAATATAAATTCCCACTTAAACTAGCTGATTAATAGTTAACTTGTGTATAATACACTTTGTCAGACATTATCAAAAACCTATTTTCCAATGTATTTTGTCTCTAGAAATTGATTTAATGCTTAGTCATCCAAACGAACGAATATTCGAATATTCGTTCGTTTAGAAAAAGGTTCGTTCATTACATTTCGAATATTCGTTTCAGCCTACTAAGAAGGACATATTTCATATCTAATTGATTAAATATCGGTTTAATTTGATCTTCCGGGAGAAATGGAAGAGCTAAAAAGGTCCTAATTAGTGTTTTAAAATCCAAATTCGTGTGATATGCATTGAAAAGGCATAACTT
The DNA here is from genome assembly GCA_028753945.1 of Hexactinellida sp. DTS-2022. Lineage (NCBI taxonomy): Eukaryota > Metazoa > Porifera > Hexactinellida > Hexactinellida sp. DTS-2022. Next base: position 1,872,829 of record JAPNXP010000018.1, on the reverse strand, counting down.
TTGAATCATACGCCAAACACTGAGAATAATGGAAATAACATCCTCTCTAAGATGAATACCTGGGAATTGTGTTTTCACAGCGTTTCTAGCACCCTTTCCCAATCAAACATCCCACTAATAGGTGTTAGTTGCGGAACAAGTTCATGAATTCTTGCAAGAACTGTTGTATTGATTTCTTCATGTTTGCCAGTAAGGACACAGTGAATAACTGGCAGTGTGTGGCGTCCAAAGCGGGAAAAAATTGTCCACTGTTGATAGAACTGGCAAGGTACTGTGTAAAATTTCCCGAAGAAATAAATATCCTCTACTTCTGATAGTGTAGCTGTCATCCTATCTGAGAAAAAAATTACTCCGATGTCACTACCTACTTGTACCTCACCCTGATAATGGATACCAAATTTTGATGATGGAATCAGTTGACAGAATTCAACATGACTTCCAGGAATACGAGGCTCAATTTCTCTTCGTGCACGATACATTGAGATTACTAAATTTTCTAGGATACAGAAGCTGCATCTGGATCATCACGGACGATTTGTTTAAAGACCTTACATAATCTGTCACGTGAAGATCTCGCCGCTATTAAACACTTTGATTTCAGGCCTATATTCAGATAGTGGGTGATTGTGTGCTTTTTAGGGTATAATGGTGTTGTAGTGAGTTTCCAACTTGGTGTTGTAGTGAGTTTCCAATATATCATATCAGGTTTGGCTTTACACCGATTGTATTTGAATCCATCCAATGTAGTAAAGATCATTCCTCTTTTATGTTTGTAATGTCTGCATGTATATTCCATGATTATGTAAGTGGTAGAAACGAATTTTCGAATGAGTAATGATTTAAATATACCTTTATATATAGGAATGAAAGTATACTCAGTATATACTTTAGACTCTCTCATGTTAATGCGAGAATAACACAAAGTGTATAACAGTTTGATAACAATCTAGTGTTTCAACTTACATAAATTGTATTCTGACATATATTATTGGTGGTCTCAAAGTTACTTCTAAGGCCATAGGCGTATCTGGGGGGGGGCAAGGGGGGCTATAAAAATAGTTATGGGCTGTTTTAACTCTTTTGATCCTAGGGTGACTGGAATTTTAAGTCGGTTCTCTTTACTACAAAACCATAATAGTACGTACTTAAAATATGGGATAGGGAATATTAGGGATTAAGATACCTACTTCTGAACGCATACCTGGGGCCTTATTAACTAAAATTCTTAAGTCTTATTCTTAGAATTTTGCTTAACTTTAAGTGAAATTCTAGAATTAGACTAATTCTTAGAATAATTCTTAGAATTTCCCAACACTTAAGTCTCATTCTTAGAATTTATGAAAGTGGTATTAACTAAAATTATTAAGTCTAATTCTTAGAATTTTGCTTAACTTTAAGTAAAATTCTTAGAATTATATTCAATTCTTAGAATAATTATAAGAATTCGAACAATTCTAAGAAAATATTTAATGTGGTAAAGAGGACACTTAACTTTAAATTTATTCTACTTTTCTATGAAATTATAATAAATATGCATTTATTTACAAAGGAGATTGTTAAACCGCTTAAGAGAATATGTTTGATTATCATATTCACATGTTGTAATTAGGGCTGAAACGATTATTCGAAATGTAACGAATGAACCTTTTTCTAAACGAACGAATATTCAAATATTCGTTCGTTTTGATGACTAAGCATTAAATAAAATTCAAGACTTAAAATACAGATAAATAGTTTTTTTGTTAATGTGAACAATAGTTTAATGATAGCTACAAAGTGTATTAGACACAAGTTATTTATTACTAAGCTATTTTAAGTAGGAATTTATATTTATAATCTCTTCAATCTAAACAAAAGTCATGTTGTTGTCGAAAAGTAGTAAACGTATACCCGATTCAACCTAAAATTCGTTCAAACGAATATCCGTTTGCAAACGAACGAATATTCGTTCAATCATTTCGAACGAATATTCGGTATATTCGTTTCAGCCCTAGTTCTAATAACCGCAGCATAGAACTAGTCGAACTACATACCAACTATATTTAGATAATATTTCTTGATGGCACTCTGAATAGTAATATGACATCAATAAATGTATTTATGTAATTATATCTCATATATTTTGAAACATAATAGTGTTGTATCTAAACTAAGGTAAATAAAGTCAATGTCATTTACGTGACGTCCTGCAAAAATATACGTAATCTATGCAATTTTATCCATTTACGTATATTATCATCTCTAGTTATAAGTATTAATAATAATAAAATGTTAATTAATTATGATAATATCTTACCAATTGCTCGCATTATGTCCCTAAAAAATCGAAAACTCGTTCAAAGAATTTACTCAGGAGGAGATAATGTCACTCGTGGATCTCATTCATGATCGAACATCGAAATTGTTCGGCGCTCTAACATCAACTCTGACCTACGATGATAAGAACAAAATCTGGGAAGAAATTTCAGAAGACTGTCTGAATTACATGTGAATGTAAGAACAAGAGATGATATCATGAAAAATGGTATAATACTCTAACAAAACATAATCCTCGTATTGCAGATAAGTTATCATCAGCAAAAAAAACTGGAGGAGGTCCTGCAGATGCTGATTAACATGAAATAGAAGCTAAAATCAGTAGTATCAAAGGGAAGGAAGATTTTGAAGGCATTAAATCGGGTATCGATCTCTCTCTTGAATCCCAATGTGCAGATGATGAAACTGAAAGGATGCTGATGAGCCCAGTTCCCTCTGAAGATATTGAAGAAATAAAGTTTTCCAACAAGCCCCAAGGAAACGTCATCGTTTGGAAAATGATGAATTGGAATCGACCAAAAGTGCAATTTTAGAGAAAGAAGATAAGAAATTGGAGATTTTGACTAACATCGATTCTAAGCTAGATCGCCTTGAGGGTAAATTCGATCGAGTGATCCAGATTTTGTAACATACAGCAGCGGATCAATCACAGATAATTTCTCTTCTGATGGTTCAGACTCTGCCTCCTCTGCCGCATTTTCAGACATTGCCCCCTTCATTTCCTACTTCTAATTTGTCTTCATTGCCTCGTTGCTTTCCAAGTCAAGATTAGGAATCCTTAATTAAGATTATTACAGTGCAACCTCGATTCCCGGACTTCTTGGGACCACTCAAATAAGTCTGGATAATTTACAGTCCGGATAATCACCCCAACGAAATTTGAAGTCTGTAGCTAATTACTTAACAGTTGGGACCAACATAGAGTGTCCGGATAATCGAAGAGTCCGGATAATCGAGGTTGCACTGTATTTTATAAGTAAATCACTAAAATCAGTGCCTAAATTCATGTGTTCAGTTAATTAATTAAACTTCCTATATCATGTGAAATAGTTTATAATTATATTTTCTCGAACTAAATCCCATTATCTGAATGTTCAGCTGTGTTCTGTTTCGGTGTAGGGCATGTCACTTTGCAAGTTTTCAATATCAATTTGAAGACCGCAATCAATACAAAAATTATGAAGTATCTTGGAGGATAAGATTAGCACAAACTAGGGCTGAAACGATTATTCGAAATGTAACGAACGAACCTTTTTCTAAACGAACGAATATTCGAATATTCGTTCGTTTTGATGACTAAGCATTAAATAAAATTCAAGCCTCAAAATACGGTGGAAATAGTTTTTGGTTAATGTTACAATGGTTTAATCGTAGCTACAAAGTGTATTAGACACATGTTAGTAATTGAACCTAGTATTCGTTTCGAAACGAATATTCGTTCAATCATTTCGAACGAATATTCGAATATTCGGTATATTCGTTTCAGCCCTAGCACTAACTGCCACCAGTCTTGTCCATTGATCTCCATCTTGCTCTTCCATATTCCAAAGGTACATTCAATTGTCTTTCGAGTCTTCAGGAAAGCACGGTTATACCTTCTTTCGCGAGGTGTAATAGGAGATAGCGATGGAGTCATTAAATTTGGGCGCAACGGATAACCACTATCGCCGATAAACCACCCATTAATAATTGGAATTTCTTTACTGGCGATCTTAAGATTGATTCCTGATTGCCTCCATATGAACGCGTCATGTGTCCTGCCTGGCTACTTCACAACTACATAAATAAACTTGAATAGATCGTCACATATCGCTTGGACATTAATTGAATGATAACTTTACGGTTAACATAAATTGCTTCGTTGGTGCTAGGTGCAACGATTGGGATGTGTGAGCCATCAATGCAACCTAATACTACTTTAGGAAACCTGAACTTTTCCATAATTCCATTCTCGCTCTTAGGGAAAATTTACTAAAAGGAATTGCACGGGAATTTGCACCTAGCAGTGAATAGTTAATGCAGAATGCATAGCAAGCAAATATTAATATTAATTAATTAGGGTTGACATAAATCAAATTATCTCTTTGGAAAGGAGAATACATTGAATTATACAGAGTGTACATGGATTCCCTGTACGCTTGATTGGGAATTTTAATTTACACAAAACAAAAAGCTACATAGGGTGCATACATTTTTAGGTATTATTAGAATCACCATCCATAATTTCGTCCCAACTAAAATCCCTGTATAAATCTGATATATTCCTGTATGCCTGTATAGAATAGCCAAAGGGCTTAAATACCTGTACTGTTGGCAGGTATAGTTCAACGAATTATTATTCTTTGTCGGCTTGTCGCCCTTTTTCGTCACCAGAATAAAATTGCCCTATGTACATCTATGTCCCCCAAATGTTGTAACTATTGTGGCCCAACCGGCCCCGAGTATAATTGATCAAAAGTTCGGCGCCGCTGGAAAGGATCGATCAACCCGGCGACGGTGTGAGAGTCGAGACTGTGACCCGTCTGACTCTTGATTCCGTTGCATGATGTAATGATTTAAGTATATAATTAGCAAACTGTTGTATTTGTAGACAACCCTGTTGTAGTAACCTATAGGACTACAAACATTCCAACTGGCCATAACTTACACCATCAATAACACCAGTTGGCAGTAACCAATAGGATTAGTATCCCAGTCGGCAGTAACCAATAGGATTAGACCTTTAATAATACGTAGGCTTATATATGCATATGAGTACGTATTAACAAAATGCTGTATAATTCTGGAACTAACACCTATTTGTGAAACCCCGTATTTTTCCCGAGGTGTCCCGTTGAAGAGCTTTCGTTTGAACGCCAGGATCGGATAATGCAGCAAAGAGTTACAGGGGCGGACGGACGGATGTAAGGACCTAGCTTTCTTAATAATATAGATAATCAGAGATTAATTCCAAACTTCTCCTCTTGGATGATCGTTGATAACCAAATCATGAAGACCGCACGACTCTCCAACACCATCAAAATATTGTCGAATGACTTAAAGAAGAGATTATTTATGCAAACTCTTAAATATATTTTATCAAGTAATTCACGCATAAAATTGTTAGAAATGTGAGGACTAAGATAATCAGTAACTGAGGGCGTTGCAATTGATCAACTTTAATTGATCAATAGAACAAATAAAAGTGCATTTTAACTAAGGTTTCCTTTATTTCATAAATGTGACAGCTCATAACATCGACCGTTACATATACACGTATTTACGTAAAGACAACTAATTCTTAATACTGTACACTGAATTAGTCTCTCACAAATTTGATGGAATATTTGTGCAACAACTACAAATGTAAACGAGGATGCATTTACACCACCTCAGATGGTTATAAATACTCAAAGATAAAAACATGTAACTTTTTTAAGATGTGTTCTTTATCGCAATTTGAGTCGATGTAAGGGAACAGCTAAGTTAAACGCAATTTCCAACATAATTGAACCTAAGCATCCCCATAATCACCCAATATCAGAATATCATACAGAGATATATGAACTTATTGATAAATGCAAATCTGCATCCAGAACCTCAAGGGAGCGGTTAAGTAAGATTTTTAGGATACTACTCGAAACGAAGCAGCTGCAAGTTTATTGTCCTTCAAAATATAGAAACGACCATGTATAGAGCAAGACGTGAAATTGAACCCGCCATTCCACGATCTGCAGCTGAATTTTGTCAACAAATACAATCAACACAATACGCAGTATATTATAGAGGAGAGCTTACAGTAGGTTCAGAAATAGGAGTACTCTTTTATTCGGAGTTTTCTCAAGTCCTTGCAGAAATCGAAGATATTAAATTTGATGGAACTTTCTATACCGTACCTATTCAGTTTTATCAACTCTGGACGTTATTTGCAATAATCGGGCGACATGTTTTCCGTGTATTCATTGCATTTTGACAAGCAAATAGGAAGCACTCTACACTGCAGTTTTTACAAAAATTCGTGAGCTTTTGCCTCAGTTGTTACCAACTCATGGAATGTCTGATTGGGAGATTGGACCTAGATATGCATTAATTAAGAAAGTATTTCAGGGAATTCATCCTCATGGCTGTTATTTTCATTACGCACAAAATGTCTGGCGAAAGTTTGGAAAACTAGGTCTACAGTATCTCTACTATAATAATCAGGAATTTAAACAATTAGCAAGAGCTTTTATGTCCTTACCATTCCTTCCTGAAGAGTTGATACCTACAACATTCGACTTACTTGATACGCATTCCCTTGTTGTTCAAGAAGACGATAACAGATTTAGAAAATTAAAGACATATCTGAGAAAACAGTGGATCATTAAGATCCCGGTCAATGAACTATCCATTTATAAATCAAGCCAAACTACCAATAATGGAGCAGAAATTTACCATGCCAAGTTAAAGGCAGAAATTGTTGTAAGCCATCCTCTCGAATCTGGTATTTTATTCAGATTTTAAATGATATCATTACTGACACAGATTTAGATGTTGAACGCTTACGTGATGGCATTGAGATTTCTCGCACCCGCAAAAAGAAGAACATAGATAATGACATACTAAGTCAATTAAACATAAACTTGAAGAAGGAGTATAAACACCTGAATCATATTTGTTTGCATTGGGTAGTACACTTGAACTGGATAATTCAAGTCAACAAATAGATGACATCTCTTCAGGGAACGATTAGGATAGTGAACAGTTAAATAATCAGGCAAATCAGCCTTTATGTTGCGTTTGTTTACGGGTGAGATAATCCACAGTACTGTTCTATCCATGTAGACAAGCTAGATGCTGTCAAGATTGCAGTGAACAAGTTGGCAATTTATGTCCTACATGTCGCTCCACCATTACAGACCAGGTACAAATCTTAATTTTATAGCTGCTAATGTCTTTTTCATTTTTCTTTCTTTACTCACTCATTCCATTTATTCATTCTTTCAGCTTTCTTTTAATTTCATTATTGACAAATAGTTATATATTCTGCATAATTATTTATATAAAGCTTGAGTATTCAGGGCCCGTATTCACTAAGAAGTTAAGTACGTACTTAAGTACTAAGTATGTACTTAAGTCGTATTCACTAAGATTGGTATTCACTAAGATTTAAGTGTGAACTTAAGTACATACTTAGTACAAAACTTAAGTAACCTACTAAGTTAACTTAACTTATAAGAATTTACTTTTATTGACTCTTTAGACGTTGGTGTTTAATTAGAACATTGTAATATATTTCTAGTAGTACTTGCTATACTTTAGGGGAAGTTTATGCTTCTATTTTCAACATTTATTACTATTGGTTGTTGTTTTCTAAAAGTTCTGTTTTTTTCAAGCACACAAATCACAGGAACTTCATTGAGAATATTTTTTTGAAGTTAAAAGAATCAGCAAGCTATTACAATAGCATTCTATACACTAATATGCTATACTATTAAATATAATTTAATAAATATAATTTAATTTCGTACTTAAGTACGTACTTAGTTAAGTATGTACTTAAGTACAACAATATTTCTTAGTGAATACGACTTAAGTATGTACTTAACTAAGTACGTACTTAGTACTTAAGTATATACTTAGTACTTAAGTACTAAGTAATCTTAGTGAATACGGGCCCAGTAATTAATCACCAGATATTCTTAGTTGATATTTTCAGATAAATATGGACTAGTTTCCATGTTTTGATAAAAGATAGATAAATGGGATTAATTGAATATTCAACTGATAATTTCGCGCAGGCACTTGTTTACCATTACAATTTGATCGATTGCCTTATGAAGGGTATGAAGCAGGGTTGCCGTGGGAAGGGAATTTTAATTCCCTTTCCCATCCCATTCCCACAGGGTTTCCGTAGGAATTCCCACGGATTTTCCCATGGGAATTCCCACTGGTTTTCCCATGGGAATTCCTATGGGGAATTCCCATGTGGGAATGCTATGTGGTTTTCACATGGCAAATCCCCCGTCGAAATCCTATGAGAATTCCAAATCCTATTGGATACTTTATATGATCTACTTTTGATTTTGATGGCTTCACAAATGATGGGAAAACCTGTGGGAATTCCCATGGGAATCCATAAGGAATTTCAAGATTCCCATATGGGAATTCCCATGGGAAAATTTGTGGGAATTCCCATGGGAAAACCTGTGGGAATTCCCATGCGATAAATACGATTCCCATCCCATTCCCATGGGAATTCCCATTCCCATAGGAATTCCCATTCCCACGACAACCCTGTTATATATACAACATGAAACTGTAACTATGGCTGATACCACTATGGCTGAAGTAGTTTCAGCCTTATTTAGAAAAAATGTTGTTGTTTGTTATTCATACCTTTGAACTGAGCGAAAAGATTACTTGAATAGTTGGATTTGCCGTGTAATTATGACAAACCACATTTCTGGTTGAATTATATATACTTCATAACATGGTTCTAATACATTTTCAATGCTTAGTTAATGTTATTATTGAGAAATGGAAAATTATTTCAGCCTTTCTTTAATCCATATGTCACGTTCCACAAAATTGGTGCACATGCCTCTTTTGTCTTTAAAATATGTTGCTTAAACGATTTTGCAATGCGCCGTGGTAACTAAATTCAGAGATATTCCTACAAATTTGTTACTTTTAAATGGATATGGCAACGAGATATTATGGATTTTGAGTTCAACATTGCGCAGAAAAACAGCAATATTCGTGCAATTTTGGTCAAATTTCGCGTTCTAATAACTCAATTTATTGTTGGGACACAATGTGCCACTTGGACCGTCTACTCTTGTGAAGGAAAGAAGACTTTTCGCCTTTTTCGTGTTTCCACTAAATAAACGTACTTTTTGCGTCGTTGCTTGGTTTTATCGAATAATTCATTAAATTGCCGTGAAATCTAAATCAATTTTTGTCAAAAATGCTCTTTTCCAAATGTCAGGAGGTCCCTCTGTTTCAATAGTCAAAGCTTTGTCCAAAAATGACCTCTTAGATTCTCAGAAATCTGAAATTCTGGTAAACCGGCGTTTTCGGGGTTTGCCAGAATTTTCAAGTTAGACCACTTTAATTATTGTAAAATGTTTAATCATCATCAAATTTTACACATTATAAAGGATTTTGTCGATCAAATTTAAAATATCAATTTGACTTCATTATTGGATTTTGAATAAAGGAATTATTGCATTATACTTTTTTGATATTTAATTGGCGCACGATTTCTAGTTTAACATCATAAATCTATTTGAGACAATTCATAAATATTTGGGAATAAATCGCTTAAAATTGACAATGCGAATCTCTGTGAATTAAAAAAAATGCTACGCCTGAACGTAGCCTATTTCCCCCACTCAAAATTCAACTTTATTGTTACTTTATATACCTTATTTCAATTTATTTCTATTTTTTTATTAGCCGGAATCTCGTATTATCATTCATACTTTGAAGGTTTATTAAAATATTTTACAATTTCATTCAAATTCATCGAATATCTTTTTTATCATTTTATTTAGGTCCACTGAGAAAATTGAAAATGACTACGGTGAGATGTCAAGTTTGTAACCAATTACGGAATCATGAAAAGTATGCTCGTCATCTAGTTACTCATATTAATAATGGGGAAATTTCTACTCAAGTAATGAAGGAAATATTATTTCAAACTAAGTATACAAGAAAGGACAAGTCAGTTAAGAATTTCAATCCTACAAAGGGGCACACTTGTAGCCTCTGTGGCAATATTGTACAGGATTTATCAAAACATGCTACCAAGGTTCATAAAATCGATGCTAAATGCGATGAATTTTCGAAACTGAAATATGATTCAGAAACTTTTCAGAGAATTAATCACTATAAAATTACAAATGAAGCGAATTTGAATCCTCTTTTTGATTACTCAAAATTAAACTCGGTTTTAATACCCAAAGTGTTACCGGAAGATATATCACATGATATCAATACATCTATTCCGATCAACAATTCAATCTTTGAATACTCAGAAACTGAAGAAGCCCAAAGTGATGATGTTACTAATCCTAGCGATGTATTTGGCAATAACAAACTTGAAGCACACAACTCAAAAGAATTAATTCAAGCTCTAGGTTTGTTTAAAACCTTTCTTTCGACTCAGTGGGGCGGCTCTAAATCTCCGAGAAGTATTCAAATGGAAATCAGTAATATTTGTAGGTTGGTGAATGGGGCAGGGTTAAATATGTTCTTTAATCCTCATGCTATTAACTCTATATTATCAGAGGAGACCAAAAATGGAAAGACTCCGAATACTATTCACTCAAGAATAAAGTCGTATGAAAGATTTGTACGTTATTTAAAATCTATTAATTCTATTCTTATTCCCAAGACTCAGGACCTTGATCAATTGTCATTTATGATTAGCGGAGTAGGTAAGTCTTTGTTAAAAGAGCGAAATAATCGGCAAAAAATTGTAATGTCAAATAATCGCAAGCGATATGATCATTCCGTTGAGGTTTTACAAATGTGGAGGGAGAAGCGTCACCAGAAGTATCTTATAGATGTATTTCAAGATTTTTCTTCTCAACCACACGTTCCATTGACTGAAGAGAAATTTCGAAGGTTGCGCAATTTTCTTGTCATGGAGATATTGTTGGCAAATGGTCAAAGATCAGGAGTTATTTCTGGGATGGTAGTTGATGAGGTACTTGAAGGGAAAAAACACATTACTCCTGAAGGTCACCATAGAATCATGGTATCCAACCATAAAACAGGAGCACAACAATCGGCAACCCTTTTCATTTACAAGAATATTTTTGAGACGTTAATAATTTTCGTTAATCATGTACTTCCTAAGGTGACCTTGAAAGATCAGGTTCCATCAAAACATGTATTTCAGACATTTTCAGGTGCGCCAATTTCCAGTTCAGTTGTTACAGGAATTGTAAGAAGTGGTCTTCTAGAATTAGGGATTTCATATATGGGTACAGTCAATGACTTCCGCAGAGCTGCGGCTACACTGACGGGTAAATTTAATCCTAACTTGAGTGAAAAGATGGCTTTATTTATGGGACATTCACGTCGTGTTCATGACAAACACTACAGAGTTCAGCTTGGGCATATTGGCTTAGTTGATGCGTTTAACACACTTGAACAAATGCAAACTAGACCTTTTTCTGAGCCGATTTCTGAACCTGTTGATGACTCCGTATCTCTATTAACCAAAAGCATTGAGCGTTCGTTAAATTTCTCTAATATTTCAACAACACCCGACAGCAATACTAATTCTCATGATAACCATATGCACATACAACACATTTCATGTGATATATTTGACTGTGACAGTGCTCTATCTCCCCACATACCGAGACCGACTGAACCATCATCATTTGTTAGTAAGCATAATTATAAAGACGTTCTTAATAGCTCCCAATGTTTGTTCGGACAAAAGGATATACCAATACATCAAATACACCAATTAAGTATCCCTGTTTCACCTATTTCCACATCCAATATCATTAATCAAAGTTCTCTGGTTAATATAACCCCTTATAAATCACTAGAGCAATCCAACGAACCATACAACAAGATTTTATTACAAGATAATTTATCACATTCTTCAAACAATATGCCACATCCTTCTGATTCTAAGTCTCTCAACACTTCTGAATTTATTCTTTCATACCCTTCGTCTTCAGATGGACTTGCTGAAATGGATTTAGCTGATACTTCCGATCCGATTACATTCTCTTCTAAATTTGGACATTCTGGGAATTCTAACGATCTTAAAGAGAGTCAGATTGTTAATTCCCCTAAATCACGAAGAATATCCCTTAAATCGACTTACGATTTGAGGCGGCGCTTAAACAAATCAAAAACTTCATTTAACTTGCGTTGCAATAGTATTTTTGCTTTTGCTGAGGATGAAAATATTTTTTTGAGTACTTTTAATTCGTACATACATAGGGTAAAAGATCGATCCCGAGTCTCCAAAAGTGAGGTAACTCATAGAGCTAAAACCAGTATTAGATTTTCTCCAGTACTAGATCGCCTATTCAGTTTACATTCTGGAGACATTTATCAACAATTATATAATCGTATTCGCACTCTTGGTATACAGTTACGCACGAATTATTCTGGGACAATTCGCAAGAATAGTTATATTGAATCTCAAATAAAAAGTGATCCCGTATCAACCTCTCTAATTATTCTAAGGGATGCTCATCATAAAAGTATATTTGAATTTCAGGATGAAGAAAATTTATTTTTTGAAGTTTTCTCTGATCTTATTCAGCTGGTTAAAAACAAACAATTTGTATCGAGAAAAATGATTATTAGTAGAATATATGAATCAAAACAGTTTTCTCCACTGCTTGAGAAACTTCTTGAGAATCATTCTTCAAATAGCGTAGAAAAGATGATTGTCAATAAAACGCGGTCATCTGCTTATAATTTACGCAAGAACATTATTTGAAGTTGTCTCAATTTACATTTTGGTATTTGATAATTTGGTATTATTATAATACTTTTCTCAATGATAAACTATTAGCAGTTATCACTATTTATTTTAATAACTTGTCTCCTGGGACGTAGGAAAAACATTTCAGTTTATACATATTTAATGAATGTCATTGATTTCAATGATGGTTTAAGATAGAAACAAACTTCCAATTTATCAATCGTTCCTTGAGGCTCATGATCAGTTAACAAATGGGCCTTAACCACTTGAGGCGTTGGTGATATGTTGAAAAACTCCAAAATTGCAGCTGTACGACAGCATTTTCTATGTAGGCACTATCAATTAACCAGACCCCAAGATATAGTGCCTCCAAAGGAACATGCGTCGGCACAGCTGCAATTTTGGATTTTTTACTGTGCCGACTATACTATAGTATAGTGGCCCAGTATTGGAATCACTGCCTTTATTACTGTGCCGACTATACTATAGTATAGTGGCCCAGTATTGGAATCACTGCCTTTATTATTATTATTACTGTGCCGACTATACTATAGTATAGTGGCCCAGTATTGGAATCACTGCCTTTATTATTATTTTTATTATTACTGTGCCGACTATACTATAGTATAGTGGCCCAGTATTAGAATCACTACCTTTATTATTACTGTGCCGACTATACTATAGTATAGTGGCCCAGTTCTAGTCTTACTGCCTTTATTTATATTATTAGTGTGCTTCTTCTAGTAAAAAACGTTATAGTAGGGTCCTACTATAGTTTTATACTATAAGTGCACACTATTGAATTTACCTCTGTCGGACTTCCGGCTGGCCGGCTGGCCGGCCGTACGCGATGGCCTGACTAAACCATTGGTGATAGAGATTTTAGATTTGGACAGGAGGTATAGAATTTCCTGGAGATGATCACCTCGAAGCCTGATTTCTCAATTTCGCTTTTGTTCGTCAGTTATATCGAAATTTGTATTCTGGTCCAGTGACTCTTTAATAATTCGAATTAGTTATTGAAAATATAGAGGTTGTATTCTCCTAAGGATGTTCTTTCTATATATCATTTAAAATTATTAGGTCGCTAATCTATTCTACGTTTTATTAACGATTATTTACATAAATCAGCCATCTTCTCCATATTGTAATTACTCTATACTATAGTATACTGAATACAATAGAACATATTACATAAGCCTACTATCTGCTAGATAATGACTGTTATTGTTTGGTTTGTAAGTGAATATGTGTTTCATACTAGTGCAATGAAAACACTTAGAAGTTGGAATATTTTACAAGTTGATGATGATGTCAATTCTATTATTCAAAATAGTAACGTAAATCTAGCACGTATTCCTAATTTCTATTTGGAATAATTAATCTTTAATTAATTAATTTAAACATTTGAAGTCACAATTTAAACATTAATTAAATTATATTACACTAAAATGAAATGTAATTTGAATATTGAAATTCTAGTTAAATTAAACATTGGGGAATGCAATCAGAAGGAGCACACTCCCATCCCGTCTGTGAGGGGTTTTTTTTTATACTGTGCCGACTATACTATAGTATAGTGGCCCAGTATTAGAATCACTGCCTTTATTATTTTTATTACTGTGCCGACTATACTATAGTATAGTGGCCCAGTATTGGTCTTAGTGCTTTGGTTACCAATTATTATTACTGTGCCGACTATACTATAGTATAGTGGCCCAGTATTGGTCTTAGTGCTTTGGTATATTATTACTGTGCCGACTATACTATAGTATAGTGGCCCAGTTCTAATCTTAGTGCTTTGGTTAGTTATTATTACTGTGCCGACTATACTATAGTATAGTGGCCCAGTTCTAATCTTAGTGCTTTGGTTAGTTATTATTACTGTGCCGACTATACTATAGTATAGTGGCCCAGTTCTAATCTTAGTGCTTTGGTTAGTTATTATTATTATTCTTCCGTAGCTCATCCACAGAACAGAGTTTAATTAACTAACAACCCAAATTTGCAGGACAGGTGTCTCATGGGTTACAGATGTGCACCTGGGGTCACGATTTTTTATTACCAAATTTTGGACTTTTTTTTGACACCTTTCAAATTTTGTCTGGTCCATAACTCAAAGAATGTTATACTAAACCCCCAATTTTCTTTTCACCATTGGATTCACTATAAAATTCTCCATCTGATGGGAGATGAATGTTTTTACTAATAGGTTTGATTCATGCCATAAATTGGGGTTGAAATTTCTTTGTTTACTAACACTTCAGTTCAATTGAAAGTGTTAAATCTAATTCTATTGTTTCAACTCGTTATTATTATATTGATTCAACTTGTGAGATCGAGTAGGCTTCTATTTTCCAATTGAAAAAAAAGATTATATATTTCACAACAACGACAGATTATGTGATTATATTTACTTCTGCGAGAATATTATTGGACTGTTAATATACTGACGTAATTAATTATAAAATCCAAAATTGCAGCTGTGCCGACGCATGTTCCTTTGGTGGCACTATATTTTGGTGGTGGTTTATTGATAGTGCCTCCAAAGGAACATGCTTGTGGCACAGCTGCAATTTTGGATTTTTTATCGCCAAGTCATCATCACTCTAAAGGTGTTAAATTATTTCAGAAAGGTGTTTCGGAAGGCAACGACCCTTAGAGTGGTGGAAGTTTCTATTTAGCTCACTTCATTTGAGAGATATTCAAGTTTCAGTAGAATATAATAAGTGATGAGTCAGCATTTTTTATGTGCGTGTTGGGTGATCACCCAAATCCAACCAACCCATTCGAAATATATAATTCACAAAATTGTAAAAACACATTTTTTTGACGATGTCATCATCACCTCAAGGTGTCAAGACCCATTTGTAGAGGTGTTACGTGGCATAAGGATCAATTGATAAATTGGAAGTTTTTCTCTATCTTGTATCATTTCTGAGATTAATGAAATTTAGATAATTAGTATAAATATTTAATTAATCTATTAATAATTTAACACCAAAATTATGTACATCAAAATAAATTAAGTTCAATTATTTGCAATAATTATTAATTTAAATTGAATTTCACTATCATATTTGAATTCAGCGCACTCGATAATCCCAAAATCTATTTGGAACCATCTTTATACGTTAAACACAGAGCGAATTAATTAGAATTAAATATGTCATCTATCCATTGTTCAAGAATATTCCTAGCAGAAATAAATATAATCACATAATCTGTCGTTGTTATGAAATATATTATCTTAGTTTTCAATTGGAAAATAGAAGCCTACTCGATCTCACAAGTAGAATCAATATAATTTTCACAAGTTGAAACAATAGAATCTGATTTAACACTTTCAATTGAACTGAAGTGTTAGTAAACAAAGGAAACTTGCAACTCAATTGTGGCACAAACGAAACCCAATTTAAAAATTCGTGCACTGTGAAAAGGTGTAGAATTTAATTCTCTATCGAATGCATATAAATTAAATATTCGCGCACTATTTATTGTTCCTGTTTCAATATTAAACAGGTGCAAAAATGTGTCCAAAAAAGTTTAATCAAAAATCGTAACCCCAGGTGCACATCTGTAACCCATGAGACACATATCCTGAGATTTTGGGCCCTTAGTTAATTAAACTCTGTTCTGTGGAGAGGATACGGAAGGAAAATAATAATAATAAAAATCCAAAATTGCAGCCTGTGCCGACGCATGTTCCTTTGGTGGCACTATATTTTGGTGTGGTTTATTGATAGTGCCTCCTATGGAACATGCTGTCGGCACAGGCTGCAATTTTGGATTTTTTTTCCGCCATGTCATCATCACTACGAAGGTGTTAAATTATTTCAGAAAGGTGTTTCAAAAGGCAACGACCCTTAGTGAGTTGTAAATTTCTTTTATGCTCACTTCATTTCAAAGATATTCAAGTTTCAGTAGAATATAATAGCTGATGACTCAGCATTTTTTATGTGAGCTCTGGGTCATCACCCAAAACGAACCGACCCATTTGAATTATATAATTCACAAAATTGTGAAAACACATTTTTTTTACGATGTCATCATCACCTCAAGGTGTCAAGACCCACTTGTAGAGGTGTTACGTGGCATAAGGATCAATTGATAAATTGGAAGTTTGTTTCTATCTTATTTGATTTCTGAGATTTATGATATTTAATTAATTAGTATAAATATTAATTAATATTATTTATAATTTAACACCAATTTCAATGTCAACTTACAATTATTAAGTTAAATTATTTTGTCATGAATAATAAATTAATTATTTTGTTATCAAATTTCAATTAAGCACTCTCGATAACCCCTAATAAACAAATTATAAGCATCTATATAAGTAATATACTGACTGAATTAATTATAATTAATTACGTCAGTATATTAACAGTCCAATAATATTCTCGCAGAAGTAAATATAATCACATAATCTGTCGTTGTTGTGAAATATATAATCTTTTTTTTCAATTGGAAAATAGAAGCCTACTCGATCTCACAAGTTGAATCAATATAATAATAACGAGTTGAAACAATAGAATTAGATTTAACACTTTCAATTGAACTGAAGTGTTAGTAAACAAAGAAATTTCAACCCCAATTTATGGCATGAATCAAACCTATTAGTAAAAACATTCATCTCCCATCAGATGGAGAATTTTATAGTGAATCCAATGGTGAAAAGAAAATTGGGGGTTTAGTATAACATTCTTTGAGTTATGGACCAGACAAAATTTGAAAGGTGTCAAAAAAAAGTCCAAAATTTGTTAATAAAAAATCGTGACCCCAGGTGCACATCTGTAAACCATGAGACACCTGTCCTGCAAATTTGGGTTGTTAGTTAATTAAACTCTGTTCTGTGGATGAGCTACGGAAGAATAATAATAACAAAATTGCAGCCTGTGCCGACGCATGTTCCTTTGGTGGCACTATATTTTGTTGGTGGTTTATTGATAGTGCCTCCAATGGAACATGCTGAGGCACAGGCTGCAATTTTGGATTTTTTTCGCCAAGTCATCATCACTAAAGGTGTTAAATTATTTCAGAAAGGTGTTTCAGAAGGCTACGACCCTTAGAGTGGTGGAAGTTTCCATTTAGCTCACTTCATTTGAGAGATATTCAAGTTTCAGTAGAATATAATATGTGCTGAGTCAGCATTTTTTAGGTGCGTGTTGGGTATTCACCCAACTCCATCCAACCAACCCATGCGAATTTTTTAATTCACAAAATTGTAAAATACATTTTTTTGACGATGTCATAATCACCTCAAGGTGTCAAGACCCACTTGTATAAGTGGTACCTGGCATAAGGACCAATTGATAAATTGAAAGTTTGTTTCTATCTTGTATTATCTCTGAGATTAATGAAATTTATCTAATTAGTACAAATATTTAATTAATTTATTCATTATTTAACACCATTATTATATACAGCAAAAAAATTAAGTTCAATTATTTGCAATAATTATTAATCTAAATTGAATTTCACTATCATATTTGAATTCAGCGCACTCGATAACCCCACTAATCTATTTGGAACCATCTCTATAAGTTAAACACAGAGCGAATTAATTAGAATTAAATTTGTCATGTATCCATTGTGCAAGAATATTCTAAGCAGAAATAAATATAATCACATAATCTGTCGTTGTTTTGGAATGTAGAATCTTAGTTTTCAATTATAAAATAGAAGCCTACTCGATCTCACAAGTTGAATCACTAGAATTATCGCAAGGTGAAACAATAGAATTAGATTTAACACTTTCAATTGAACTGAAGTGTTAGTAAACAAACGAAACTTGCAACTCAATTGTGGCACAAATGAAACCCAATTTACAAATTCGTGCACTGTGAAAAGGTGTAGAATTTAATTCTCTATCGAATGCATATAAATTAAATATTCGCGCACTATTTATTATTCTTTTTCAAATATTAAACAGGTGCAAAAATGTGTCTAAAAAAATGTAATAAAAAATCGTGACCCCAGGTGCACATCTGTAACCCATGAGACACCTATCCTGAAAATTTGGGCTCTTAGTTAATTAAACTCTGTTCTGGGGAGAGGCTACGGACTAATAACTAACCAAGGCAGTAAGATTAGAACTGGGCCACTATACTATAGTATAGTCGGCACAGTAATTAATTCAGTCAGTATATTACTTATATAGATGCTTATAATTTGTTTATTAGGGGTTATCGAGAGTGCTTAATTGAAATTTGATAACAAAATAATTAATTTATTATTCATGACAAAATAATTTAATTTAATAATTGTAAGTTGACATTGAAATTGGTGTTAAATTATAAATAATATTAATTAATATTTATACTAATTAATTAAATATCATAAATCTCAGAAATCAAATAAGATAGAAACAAACTTCCAATTTATCAATTGATCCTTATGCCACGTAACACCTCTACAAGTGGGTCTTGACACCTTGAGGTGATGATGACATCGTAAAAAAAATGTGTTTTCACAATTTTGTGAATTATATAATTCAAATGGGTCGGTTCGTTTTGGGTGATGACCCAGAGCTCACATAAAAAATGCTGAGTCATCAGCTATTATATTCTACTGAAACTTGAATATCTTTGAAATGAAGTGAGCATAAAAGAAATTTACAACTCACTAAGGGTCGTTGCCTTTTGAAACACCTTTCTGAAATAATTTAACACCTTCGTAGTGATGATGACATGGCGGAAAAAAAATCCAAAATTGCAGCCTGTGCCGACAGCATGTTCCATAGGAGGCACTATCAATAAACCACACCAAAATATAGTGCCACCAAAGGAACATGCGTCGGCACAGGCTGCAATTTTGGATTTTTTTTATTATTATTCTTCCGTAGCTCATCCACAGAACAGAGTTTAATTAACTAACAACCCAAATTTGCAGGACAGGTGTCTCATGGGTTACAGATGTGCACCTGGGGTCACGATTTTTTATTATCAAATTTTGGACTTTTTTTTGACACCTTTCAAATTTTGTCTGGTCCATAACTCAAAGAATGTTATACTAAACCCCCAATTTTCTTTTCACCATTGGATTCACTATAAAATTCTCCATCTGATGGGAGATGAATGTTTTTACTAATAGGTTTGATTCATGCCATAAATTGGGGTTGAAATTTCTTTGTTTACTCACACTTCAGTTTCAGTAAAACTGTTAAATCTAATTCCATTGTTTCAACTTGTAATAAGTATATTGATTAAACTTGTTAAATATTACACTATTGTTTAAACTTGCGATAATTATATTGATTCCACTTGTGAATCGAGTAGGCTTCTATTTTCTATTTGAAAACTAAGATTTTACATTCCACAACAACGACAGATTATGTGATTATATTTACTTCTGCTTAGAATATTCTTGCACAATGGATACATGGCATATTTAATTCTAATTAATTCGCTCTGTGTTTAACTTATAGAGATGGTTCCAAATAGATTATTGGGGTTATCGAGTGCGCTGAATTCAAATATGATAGTGAAATTCAATTTAGATTAATAATTATTGCAAATAATTGAACTTAATTTATTTTGATGTACATAATAATCGTGTTAAATTGTTAATAATTTGAATAATTATTTATACTAATTATCGAAATTTCATTAATCTCAGAAATGATATAAGATAGAAACAAACTTTAAATTATCAATTGGTCCTTATGGCACGTACCACCTATACAAGTGGATCTTGACACCTTGAGGTGATGATGACATCGTCAAAAAAGTGTATTTTTCCAATTTTGTGAATTAAATAATTCGCATGGGTTGGTTGGAGTTGGGCGAACACCCAACACGCACTTAAAAAATGCTGACTCATCACTTATTATATTCTACTGAAACTTGAATATCTCTCAAATTAAGTGAGCTAAATGGAAACTTCCACCACTCTAAGGGTCGTTGCCTTCTGAAACACCTTTCTGAAATAATTTAACAACTTCAGAGTGATGATGACTTGGCGAAAAAAAATCCAAAATTGCAGCCTGTGCCGACAGAATGTTCCCTTGGAGGCACTATCAATAAACCACCACCAAAATTTAGTGCCACCAAAGGAACATGCGTCGGCACAGCTGCAATTTTGGATTTTTTATTATTATTATTATTTTTATTTATCCGTAGCTCGTCCACTGAACAGAGTTTAATTAACTAAGAACCCAAAATTTCAGGATATGTGTCTCGTGGGTTACAGATGTGCACCTGGGGTTACGATTTTGTATTTACAAATTTTTTACACATTTTTAACACCTTTAAAAATTTGTCTGGTTCTTAACTCAAAAAATGTTATATTAAAGCCACAATTTTTTTAACTAATGGATTCACGATAAAATTCTGCGTCTGATGGGAAAAAATGCAAATTCTTAAAATTTGTAATTCATGCCATAAATGGGGGTTGAAATTTCTTTTTTACTGACACTTCATTTCAATTGAAAGTGTTAAATCTAATTCTATTGTTTCAACTTGTGATTATTATATTGATTCAACTTGAGAGATCGAGTAGGCTTCTATTTTCCAATTGAAAACTAAGATTATATATTTCATAACAACGACAGATTATGTGATTATATTTATTTCTGCTTAGAATATTCTTGCACAATGGATACATGACATATTTAATTCTAATTAATTCGTTCTGTGTTTAACGTATAGAGACGGTTCCAAATAGATTATTGGGGTTATCGAGTGCGCTAATTCAAATATGATAACGAAATTCAATTTAAATTAATAATTATTGCAAATAATTGAACTTAATTTATTTTGATGTACATAATATTGGTGTTAAATTATTAATAGATTAATTTAATATTTATACTACTTATCTAAATTTCATTAATCTCAGAAATGATACAAGATAGAGAGAAACTTTAAATTTATCAATTGGTCCTTATGACACGTACCACCTAAACAAGTGGATCTTGACACCTTAAGGTGATGATGACATCGTAAAAAAAATGAATTTTTCCAATTTTGTGAATTAAATAATTCGCATGGGTTGGTTGGAGTTGGGTAAACACCCAACACGCACTTAAAAAATGCTGAATCATCACAGATTATATTCTACTGAAACTTGAATATCTCTCAAATAAAGTGAGCTAAAACGAAACTTCCAACTTACTAAGGGTCATTGCCTTTTGAAACACCTCTCTGAAATAATTTAACACCTTCATAGTGATGATGACATGGCAAAAAAAAATCCAAAATTGCAGCAGTGCTGACAGCATGTTCCTTTGGAGGCACTATCAATAAACCACCACCAAAATATAGTGCCACCAAAGGAACATGCGTCGGCACAGCTGCAATTTTGGATTTTATTATTATTATTAATTTTTTTATTTCTCCGTAGCAGGTGCCCTGGCCACACCTGTATACATTGAGGGCTGAAAATTGGCATGTAGTTGCGGAGGGACCGTCTAATTTGCACCTGGGGTTACGAATTTTTATTAAGAAATTTTTGACACATCTTTAACACCTTTCAAAATTTGTCTGGTCCATAACTCAAAATATGTTTTAATAACCCCAAAATTTTATTTCATATTTAGATTCATCTTAAAATTCTGCGTCTGATGGGAGAAGAAAATTTGTTAAAATTGGTTTAATTTCTGCCATTAATGGGGGTTGAAATTTCTTTGTTTACTCACAGTTCAATTTCAATAAAACTGTGAAATCTAATTCCATTGTTTCAACTTGTAATAATTATATTGATTTAATTTGTTAAATCCTACTCTAGTGATTCAACTTGCGATAATTATATTGATTTAGCTTATAAATTCCAGCTGGCTTCTATTTAATTCTAGTATTACTATACAATGGATTAAATTAAATAATATAATACAAGGAATTTGTTGACTCAACTCAACCAACCATGGATAACATTGCTAAAATAAATAACTAATAATATAATTTATTATCAATACATAATGAATGAATGGCATTAAACTCAAGATGGTTTATGATAGAAACAAACTTCAAATTTATCTACCGTTCCTTGTGACTCGGACCAAATAACAAATGCTTCTTCACACCTTGGGCGTTGATGACTTGTCGAAAAAAAATTCAAAATTGCAGCCTCCGCCGACAGCATGTTCCTTTGGAGGCACTATCAATAAACCACCATCAAGATATAGTGCCACCAAAGGAACATGCGTCGGCACAGGCTGCAATTTTGGATTTTTTGTTATTATTATTCTTCCGTAGCTCATCCACTGAATAGAGTTTAATTAACTAAGAACTGAAATTTTCAGGACAGGTGTCTTATGGGTTACAGATGTGCACCTGGGGTCACGAATTCTTATCACATTTTTGTGGACACATTTTTACACTTGTTTAATGTTAGAAAAGGAACAATAAATGGTGCCCGAATATTCAATATATATGCATTCGATAGAGAATTAAATTCTACACCTTTCACAGTGCACGAATTTTTAAATTGGGCTTCGTTTGTGCCACAATTCAGTTGCAAGTTTCCTTTGTTTACTAACACTTCAGTTCAATTGAAAGTGTTAAATCTAATTCTATTGTTTCAACTCGTAATTATTATATTGATTCTACTTGTGAGATCGAGTAGGCTTCTATTTTCCATTTGAAAAAATGATTATATATTTCACAACAACGACAGATTATGTGATTATATTTACTTCTGCGAGAATATTATTACACTGTTAATATACTGACGTAATTAATTATAATTAATTCAGTCAGTATATGACTTATATAGATGCTGATAATTTGTTTGTTTATTAGGGGTTATCGAGTGTGCGGAATTGAAATTTGATAGCCAAATTAATTAATTAATTATTCATGACAAAATAATTAAACTTAATAAATATAAGTTGACATTCAAATTGGTGTTAAATTATAAATATTATTAATAATTATTTATACTAATTAATTAAATATCATAAATCTCAGAGATCATAGAAGATAGAAACAAACTTTCAATTTATCAATTGGTCCTTATGGCACGTGCCACCTATACAAGTGGGTCTTGACACCTTGAGGTGATGATGACATTGTTAAAAAAATGTGTTTTTACAATTTTGCTAATTTGATATTTAAAATAGGTTAGTTGATGTTGGGTGATGACCCAACACTCACATAAAATATGCTGAGTCATTAGCTATTATATTCTACTCAAACTTGAATATCTCTAAAATGAAGTGAACTAAATGGAAACTTCCACCACTCTAAGGGTCGTAGCATTCTGAAACACCTTTCTGAAATAATTTAACACCTTTATAGTGATGATGAATTGGCGAAAAAAAAAAAATCTAAAATTGCAGCTTGCGCCGACAGCATGTTTCTTTGGAGGCACTATCAAAAAACTACCAACAAAATATAGTGCCACCAAAGGAGCATGCGTCGGCACAGGCTGCAATTTGGGATTTTTTATTAGTCCGTAGCCTCTCTACTGACCAGAGTTTTATTAACTAAGAACACAAATTTTCAGGATATGTGTCTCATGGGTTACAGATGTGCACCTGGGGTCACGTTTTTTTATTACATTTCTTTGGACACATTTTTGCACCTGTTTAATATTGAAACAGGAACAATAAATAGTACCCGAATATTTAATTTATATGCATTCGATAGAGAATTAAATTCTACACCTTTTCACAGTGCACGAATTTTTAAATTGGGTTTCGTTTGTGCCACAATTGAGTTGCAAGTTTCCTTTGTTTACTAACACTTCAGTTCAATTGAAAGTGTTAAATCAAATTCTATTGTTTCAACTCGTTATTATTATATTGATTCAACTTGTGAGATCGAGTAGGCTTCTATTTTCCAATTGAAAACTAAGATTCTACATTCCATAACAACGACAGATTATGTGATTATATTTCCTTCTGCAAGAATACTCTTGCACTGTTAATATACTGACGTAATTAATAATAATTAATTAAGTCAGTATATGACTTATATAGATGCTCCCAATTTGTTTATTAGGGGTTATCGAGTGTGCGGAATTGAAATTTGCAAGCCAAATTAATTAATTAATTATTTATTACAAAATAATTGAACTTAATAAATGTAAGTTGACATTGAAATTGGTGTTAAATTATAAATAATATTAATAATTATTTATTCTAATTAATTAAATATCATAAATCTCAGAGATGATACAAGATAGAAACAAACTTCCAATTTATCAATTGATCCTTATGCCAAGTAACACCTCTACAAATGGGTCTTGACAACTTGAGGTGTTGATGACATCGTCAAAAAAATGTGTTTTTACAATTTCGTGAATTCTATAATTCGAATGGGTTGGTTGGTGTTGGGTGATCACCCAACACGCACAAAAAAACTGCTGATCCATCACTTATTATATTCTACTGAAACTTGAATATTTTTGAAATGAAGTGAGCTAAAACGAAACTTCCAACTCACTAAGGGTCGTTACCTTTTGAAACACCTTTCTAAAATAATTTAACACCTTCATGGTGATGATGACATGGCGAAAGAAAATCCAAAATTGCAGCCTGTGCTGACAGCATGTTCCTTTGGAGGCACTATCAATAAACCACCACCAAAATATAGTGCCACCAAAGGAACATGCGTCGGCACAGGCTGCAATTTTGGATTTTTACTGTGCCGACTATACTATAGTATAGTGGCCCAGTTCTAATCTTACTGCCTTTATTATTATTTCTCCGTAGACGGTGCCCTGGCCACACCTATATACATTGAGGGCTGAAATTTGGCATGTAGGTTCGGAGTGACCGTCTAATTTGCACCTGGGGTTACGATTTTTGATCAAATACTCTTAACACCTATTTAAACTAATTATGGCTATTACATGAAATCATACCTTGTGAATTTGATAAAATTTTCATATTGGATAGCTAATTTAATTCTACACCTTTTGGAAAATAAAAAATATTCAACTTTACGTTAATTTATGCCACAAATCGGGGTTTAAATTTCTTTGTTTACTCGCACTTCAGTTTCAGTAAACTGTTAAATCTAATTCCATTGTTTCAACTTGTAATAATTTTATTGATTTAACTTATTGAATCCTACTCTATTGTTTCAACTTGCGATAATTATATTGATTTAACTTCTTAAATCTTACTCTATTGATTCAACTTGCGATTATTATATTGATTTAACTAATAGATTCCAGCTGGCTTCTATTTAATTCTGGTTTTACTGTACACTGGATAAAATAAAATATAATAATATAAGGAATTTGTTGACTCAACTCAACCAACCGTGGATAACATTGCTAAAATAAATTAATAATAATATATTTTATTATCAATACATAATGAATAAATGGCATTAAACTCTTAATGGTTTTATTGGTTTATAATAGAAACTAACTTCAAATTTATCTACCGTTCCTTGTGACTCGGACCAATTAACAAATGGTTCTTCACACCTTGGGCGTTGATGACTTGGCGAAAAAAATCCAAAATTGCAGCCTGCGCCGACTTCATGTTCCTTTGGAGGCACTATCAATGAACCACCAACAAAATATAGTGCCACCAAAGGAACATGCGTCGGCGCAGGCTGCAATTTTGGATTTTTATTATTATTATTATTATTATTTTTGGTCCGTAGATCCTCCACAGAACAGAGTTTTATTAAATAAGAACTTAAATTTTCAGGACAGGTGTCTCATGGGTTACAGATGTGCACCTGGGGTCACGATTTTTAATACAAATTTTTGGTCACATTTTTGCACTTGTGTAATTTTAGAAAAAGAACAATAAATAGTGCGCGAATGTTTAATTTAAATGCATTCGATAGAGAATTAAATTCTACACCTTTTCTCAGTGCACGAATTTTCAAATTGCGCTTCGTTTGTGCCACAATTGAGTTGCAAGTTTCCTTTGTTTACTAACACTTCAGTTCAATTGAAAGTGTTAAATCTAATTCTATTGTTTCAACTTGTGATTATTTAATTGATTCAACTTGTGAGATCGAGTAGGCTTCTATTTTCCAATTGAAAACTAAGATACTACATTCCATAACAACGACAGATTATGTGATTATATGTATTTATTTCTGCTTAGGATATTCTTGCACAATGGATACATGACATATTTAATTCTAATTAATTCGCTCTGTGTTTAACGTATAGAGACGGTTCCAAATAGACTATTGGGGTTATCGAGTGCGCTGAATTCAAATATATTAGTGAAATTCAATTTAAATTAATAATTATTGCAAATAATTGAACTTAATTTATTTTGCTGTATAATAATAATGGTGTTAAATAATTAATAAATTAATTAAATATTTATACTAATTATCTAAATTTCATTAATCTCAGAGATGATAGCAGATAGAAACAAACTTTCAATTTATCAATTGGTCATTATGCCACGTACCACCTATACAAGTAGGTCTTGACACCTTGAGGTGATGATGACATCGTCAAAAAAATGTAATTTTACAATTTTGTGAATTAAATAATTCGCATGGGTTGGTTGGAGTTGGGTGAATACCCAACACGCACTTAAAAAATGCTGACTCAGCACATATTATATTCTACTGAAAACTTGAATATCTCTCAAATGAAGTGAGCTAAATGGAAACTACCATCACTCTAAGGGTCGTAGCCTTCTGAAACACCTTTATAGTGATGATGACTTTGCGAAAAAAAATCCAAAATTTCAGCCTGTGCCGACTTCATGTTCCTTTGGAGGCACTATCAATAAACCACCATCAAAATATAGTGCATCCAAAGGAACATGCGTCGGCACAGGCTGCAATTTTGGATTTTTTTTTCCTCCGTAGACGGTGCCCTGGCCAGAGTTTTATAGCTGAAGGGGAGAAAATTGGCATGAAGGTGTATAGAGATACACTGATTTGCACCTGGGGTTACGATTCTTGATTAACAAATTTGGACACATCTTTAACACCTTAAAAGATTTGTCTGGTCCATAACTCAAAAAATGTTATACTAAACCCCGATTTTTTAATTGATTATTGGATTCACCATCTGCGTCTGATGGATTTATACAAATTTGAATATTGGGATTATCTTCAACAATTAATGGGATGTGAAATTTCTTTGTTCACTCACACTTCAGTTTGAGTATAACTGTTAAATCTAATTATATTGTTTCAACTTGAGATAATTGTATTGATTATAATTATGAGGTCTAGTGGGCTTCTATTTAATTATAGTATTATTAAACAATGGATTAAAGCTAACTAAATTAAATAAAGTAATTAATTTAATTTATTTAATTAACTTTGGATAATATTGCCAAAATTTATTTATGTAAATAATGTATAATGTTGACATATTTAATGAATATTATTCATTTCAATTATGATTTAAGATAGTAACAAACTTTCAATTTATCAAGCGTTCCTTGTGAGTCGTGACCACCTGACAAATGGGTCTTAACCACTTGACGAGTTGATGAAATGACGGAAAATATCCAAAATTGCAGCTG
This sequence comes from Hexactinellida sp. DTS-2022, assembly GCA_028753945.1. NCBI lineage: Eukaryota > Metazoa > Porifera > Hexactinellida > Hexactinellida sp. DTS-2022. Next base: position 1,844,666 of record JAPNXP010000018.1, on the reverse strand, counting down.
TACGAAGGCATTCTCTTTGGAAGCACTATCAATTAACCAGCACCAAGATATAGTGCCTCCAGAGGAACATGCGTCGGCACAGCCGCAATTTTGGATTTTTTAAACAAATTTTCCAAAAGTAAATATGTTCATGCAAGGTTAATTTAATAAATATATAATTATTATTCCTTCCGCAGGGGCTCATACTATACGAGTTCTACTATATTCAAAAACGGGAGGTAATTAAGGTTAATATATTAAATGGATATTCAAATGGGACATACTTTTGGACCCTCTGTTCTATATCACAGTAAATATCGAGGTGGAACAATGTTATAAACTTTTTGGTGTAGGAAGAGAGTAAATGATGAATAAAATCTCAAGAATTACATCTGTACAGCTCGACTCCGAATTTTCCGGGGGGTAAAATACTTGCACACCTTATCGCATATCGGCTTTCAATATCTCTTGAATTTCTACAGAATCTAATATGTTAGATATTATCATCTTTGCTTTGTAGCAAGTGTCCTGGGCAGGGGCGGTCGCAGGATCTGGCCAGCCCGGGGCAAAAGAGCAGCTTTTAGTATAAATTCGGGGCATGCTCCATGTAATTATACTACCAATTGGGCTGGAATCCGGGGCAAAATATTTTAACCCGGGGCATTTGCCCCGGATGCCCCCCCCCCCTGGGACCGCCACTGGTCCTGGGTGCGACAGCGACCATCCATGTATGCCATCCATTCTTCGAAATCTTGTAAGGTTTGCTGTTTAGGGGTAAAGTATTTCACTTCTTAGTGACAGATCTGAAGTGAAGAATACATCTTCATCCAAAATAAATTGACGTGAAGATTCGGGCAAGTAAACATAACATCTAGAACAGCGATTTCCAACCTTTTTCAAACGTGGACCCCCTATGCCAAATTTTAGACATCCTGTGGACCCCTCCCATTGACCGCAATACAAATTTTGGGATCTTATAGTTAAGTAAAATAAAATAGAAAGATTTTTGAATTTGCATTTTTATGGAGGTGTTAAATTCATTAACTAAATAATGAGCTAATTAAATATAGAATTTCTGATCATTATGATACAATTAAAATATACAAATTCGGATTTCAGTTTGAATAGATCGTGGTCGAATTACTATAGCTACATAATTTATAATCATTACGATTATTTTCCACTGAGATACAGCCACATTCCCACTAGTGCCACAAGTGGCACGTGGCAGCGACACTTATGCCACTCATGCATATTGGATGAAATTGATCACAATGTTATGAAATTTATAACTTTGGCAAGAAATCTAGAGTATTTTCAGAGTAGTTTAAGCAGCCGTTAATACGATACAAGAAGCACATTGTGTCGGAATAAAATTCCTGTTGTTGAAATACTTTTGGTCGGTTAGTGTATACCAGGGGCGTAAATTTGGGATGTGCGTGGCTGTGATGACATAGTGCCAAAGGTGTCAGGCATCTTGGCATTTTCAACCGAAATTAACCCCACAAACTTAATTTATCAGATGGCGAGCTAAATAATTTTAAACGTAAGGTTTCTAATTCTAGAGTGAAAACAATATTGTCAGATATTACAAACTAACAATGCAGCATCTGTTCTCATAAAATGAAATATTTATTCAGAAAAATATATAACTAGGGGATTAAGAAAGTGTCGTAGCACCCTGGGTGTTTTGACGAAGTTTATGCCCATGATATATACCATAAAATAAATCAAAAAAATTGAAAATGAGTACTTCCTAATCGGAACAAGAAATCAAGGAGTATAACTAACTAATCAGACAAGGTACACAATTAGCTTTTCTGACGTTTGTTGGATTAAAATGCGGAAACCTGATCTTTACGGCGGGTTTCACTGATCTGCTTCCTCAAATTGTTAAACTAGATATTAGAAAGTATATTGTTCACTAATTATCTTGGTTTCATTGAGTGTTCAATACAAGCATACGAGGTATCCCACTCATCTGTTGCAAGATTCAGTAATTCTTGAGCTAATGTTTTCCACGGAAAGACAGATTCTCGAATGTGTCCTTCGAGAACCTCTAACATGCAAAATGCACTGGATACATAATGATGTAAAGATGTCTGGGAAGAGTTAAACCACCCTGATTTAAGTTGTTGAAGTACTCAACTACTACATATATCAACTACTACGTATATTGTTGTATTGTTTGAGTTTTCAATGCAAAATTCTTTTACTCACTAATGGCAAACTATGATGTTATAGAAGGAAATCGGAAGAACTCTTCTATTTTTGTCTATGGCGCAGAAAAGACAAAGATTATAAAAATATCAGTTATTTGAGATGTACTAAATTCCGAGATGGGTGTTCTGCTAGAGCAAGATTATGTTTGCAATCAAATTAATTTTCAATTATACAAGAACACAATAACCATGAAACTGCAGGACAACAGGTTGAAATACCAAGGTTCTATCAAAACTTAAGGGAAAAGCTGAAGATTCCCAACAATCTTTACGTGAAATTTTTGATGAAGAGGTAAATCAGTCTGAAGTTGGGGGAAATATTAGCTTTGTGCATGTAGAGAGTACCATGTAGTACAAAAGAAGAAGGCTACATCGACCAAAATATCCTTGAATGCTGAAAGTGCTATTTCCTTAAAGCAAACTTGTAATGAAGCATTTAAAATATATCACATATGTATATTCTATTAATGGCATATTGGAAAATGAATTTGCAATGGGCTTTATTAGTCCGAAATGGATACACGCCTTACATCAGAGAAAATAGGACACTATTACAAGCAGATGCCACTTTTTATATGGTGCCTAACCAATTCTCCCAATTGCCGAACATTTTTCTACAATTTAAATCATATTCCTTACCTGCAATCCATATATTGATGACCAAAAAGACTGGTACGCTATATGATCAAGTTGTAAGGAAAATCAAGGAGATTACGTATACTATTATGTGCAACTGGTACATATAATAACAGACTTTGAACATGCGCTTTTCAATTCTTTTTCATCTGGCTTCCCAAATGCACGAGTTAGTGGCTGCAAATTCCATCACGATCAGGCCTTTTACAGAACATCCATACAGAAAAATGGATTAATAAATCTTTATGCCTCCCATCATGAATTCAGGAAATGGCCCGGACTATTTATGTGTCTGCCACTTCTTCCATCAGGAAAAATCGTTGAGATGTATGACACCCTCAAATTAGTGAAACCTGAATTGCCACAATCGGAAGATGATAAAGTGAAAAAATTATTGAGGTATTATAAAAGATTCTGGCTGGAACAAATAGGACTTTCGAGACTTTCAGTTTTTCAGCAGAATGAGAAACGCACAACCAATGACTTGGAGAGCTTTCACGCTAATTTGAAAAGAAAATTCAAATCCCATAATCCAAATTACTGGAATTTTATAACAAATTTAAACAAAATAATTACAACTGCAGAGAAGGATATGGAAAGGATAGACAATAATCTCCCAATTCGACGTAATTCAAGGCCTATAGAACGCAAGAAAATCTAATCATCGAGAATCTTCAAAGAAAACTAATTAATGGTGAAATAAATTCAGTAGAAAACTTCGAGATTATATGCCATCAATATAAAACTAATTTCATGAACGTAGAGGGTGCAAATCCATCGGGTAATGAACATGAAATTGACAGAATTTTGGATGCCGAAGATTTGAATGAATCTATAAGCGGAGCAGAAAGTGTAGTGAGTCATAGAGTTTGTTTAGAGTGCCTCGTGAGAGAACCTGACACTCTAATTACCCCATGCCGATATGCTCAAACTTGTTACAGTTGCACTGAAAGAATTGCTGATTCTGATGAGCTAAACACATGTCCAGTATGCAGAGGGAAGATTGAACAATTCCTACAAATCAATCTGTAATTTGTTATCAACTGATGGCTTCAATCGTTATTTCAATTTCGTTTCTTAGTTCACACATTATATTGCACCTGTTTAACTACTCAATTATTATTTTTCATGTTTCATTTCTTCATGTTTCATTATTCACTCAATTTCCATACCACTTAATCAATTAAATTTTATTCTGCTACATCATATGTTACTTTTCTCAGTTGTCTCGCCTTATTTGAATTTAACTGCCTTATTCCAGATTCGATCTTTCGGCCTTATTCCATCCGTGAATATTTTTCGGCCTTGCTCCAGTTTTGAACTTTCGGTCATATTCCATTCGTGAATATTTTTCGGCCTTATTCCGATCTGAATTTTCGACTTTAGTCCAAACGAACAATTTAGCGATTTTCGGCCTGAAATTTCGGCCTTATTCAGTCAACCCATTACCACATATTGCTATACGTATTTGATTACGTCATTGTTGTTAAATCCAGTGAGAAATCATTCTCAAAAGTATTCTAGATGTTCCCAGCTTATTTGAAAACCAAAGTCTAATTGATTCCATGACAGTAGGTGATTATATTTACGAACAATCAGATAGTAAACAATAGCCTGGAATTGAAATAGTCAAATAATACACTTAGCAAGCCGTATAATATACTAGGCCATGCTGTATCTAAATATGAAATCCAAAATTGCAGCTGTGAAGACGGCATGTTTCTTTGGAGGCACTTTATTTTGGTGGCTAATGCCTCCAAAGGAAAATGCTGTCGGCATAGCTGCAATTTTGGATTTTTCGTCATGTCACCAACGCAAAAAGGTATCAACCAGATTATTCTTATTATTCTTGTCATGATAACTCAAATTCCAGTATATTTATAATACTGACCCCTGCTCCTAGGAGATTCTCACCTTTAATTTAGTTAAAGGTCGTCACACTTAGAATTTCAAGATCCTTTAGTTCATTGACACTTACTCTGGGATAACTCCTGCAGGCCATGCATTGATCTTAAAAGCTGTGGAAAAGATTTACCAACGGATTTTCAATGACCGACTTTCAAAATAGGCCTGAAATGAACAAATATATAGACAGTTTCCAGGGTTTCATCCATGCGTATGCTTTTTGAAATGAAACTTTTCTAGGCGCGCGAAAATCGAGAGATTCTCCAATAGATGTAAACATATTGAGTATTTTAGGCGCGTGTGAGCGAGCTCAAACTAAATCTAGGCGCGCAAAAAAAAATCCTGGATGAAAGCCTGGTTTCATTCAAAGATACTTAGATTGATAGAGACACTCCACACACACCAAAAACAAATAGCATTCAAAGATAGACAACCTGAAATGATGAATCTATTTGAAAATAGGTGGTAAAAATTTGAAAAATCTTTGACTCCTTTCATCTCAAAAATATTAATCCGGAAGACTTAACTTTCAAAGTTGCTATTTAGGGTATTTGAAACAAATGCAAGCATTTCATTGATAAACGAATAAAATAATGTCACCCCTTAGGCTTTTTAGGATTAAAATCCTCAATATTTTAGCGTATTTTTGATCTTTTGACAAATGTGGCAATACTGAAGTCAAAGTACTTATTCATATATCCTATAATATTGCTTGCATTTCTAGGTCTAGTTACTATGAATATCTCCAGCAATTTTTGGAGCATCCTGCTATATATTTTATTAGATGCAAGTCTGGAAACTTTGAGTCCGCCACCTTTGTGTGTGCGGGGTAACTTAAACAACATTATTGAATCGTCTACAAAAGATAACAAAAATTGATTATGGATTTAACTTTATCAGTCACGATAGTCTATTAAGACACTTTGAACTAGTTAACTTTTAAACATATCATAAATGCGGAAATTCTCTAGTATCGATAATATAGATTTCGCCCGACATTTCCTATGGATACGTCGGAATTAAGAAAATTTTAAATAGAGCAAAAAAGATTTCTATCGTTGACAAAAGTCCACGTACTATTTGTTGCAAGTTCGAGGATGTGAACAAGAAGATCTGCAACGCAATAGTTCTTGTGGAGGTCTAAGCCAGTTTCTTTATATAAAAAGGTATAAGTGCATTAATTATTTGCAGTTTATACAGTGCCGACTACTACGTAGTGGGCCAGTATTGAAATCACTGCCTTTATTACTGTGCCGACGAAACTATAGTATAGTGTCCCAGTTCTAATCTCACTGTCTTTATATTATTTTTACTGTGCCGTCTATACTATATAGTATAGTGGCTCAGTTCTAATCTCACTGCTTTGGTTGTTTTATCCCTATCCTCTCCACAGAATAGAGTTTTATTAACTAAGAGCCCAAATTTACAGGGTAAGTGTATAATGTGTTACAGATGTGCACCTGGGGTCACGATGTTTGATTATTTTTTTGACAAATTTTACACTTGCTTACCCAATATTAAAATTATATGCATTCAATAGAGAATTTAATTCTACACCTTTCATAGATCACGAATTTTTAAATTGGGCTTCATTTGTGCCATAATTGAGTTGCCAATTTCCTTTGTTTACGAACAATTCTGTTCAATTGTAAGTATTAAATCTAATTCTATTGTTTCAACTGGTGATAATTATTCAGCTTGTGAGATCGAGACGCTCGAGATTATTTATTCCATAACAACGACAGATTATCTGAGTAATTTCCTTCTAAAAGAATATTTCTGCAATATTAATATACTACCATGATTAATACGAAATAATTCATTCTGTACGTATTTAACATATAGAGCAAGGATTTTTTCACCTAGGGGGTGCACAGAATTTGCCAGGGGGGGGGCAACATTATATTTGTGTTAGAACTAGCAGTTGACGTTACCAAAAACTATGCGATAAGATGAAGCTTTCTAGATTAATGTCCTGCAAAGTATGAAAATGCTTTGGTTAGCGTAATTCGTTTCAATATAAGTGTAGATTTACATTTTAGACGAGCGAGCGAAGCGAGCGAGAAAATTCTTTGAGGTGTCTAGGGATCTTGACAAATGTACAGGGGAAAATTGGAGCCTCGTGCAGGTATATGACTCAAATGGATTGGAAAATGTGAACTCATTAAATTGAATTCAATAGCATCAATGAATCAGAGAAATAAATAGTTCAATATATCTTACCAGGGGGGGCATTGCCCCGGGGCGAGGATTTCTACCAGGGGGGGGCATTTCCCCCCTATGCCCCCCCCGTGGCGACGTCCCTGATATAGAGACGCTTCCAATTTGTTTATATGGGTTATCGAGTGTGCTGAATTCAAATATTGAACCCAAATCCACATTTAATTAATATTTTTCCTAATAATTAAACTTAATAAATTATCAATATTGACGTCACAAAAATGCCACCTAATGCGAGAACAGGGACAATTTTGGGAAATTTCGGCTTCCAAAATAACTATATGATATATTGGTATTATATTACAACATAATCTTGAAGTTCATTTTTGTATCTCAATATGCCAGATTTTCCAGGGCTTTTCACGAGTCATTTGATTGACTCGATGACTCGCGAGTCACCACGAGTCATCGAGTCAGACTCGGTGACTCGAGTCATTTAATTTTGTCACGAGTCAATTGACTCGGTGACTCGAGTCATCGAATTTTGTCACGAGTCGCGAGTCATCGAGTCAGGACTCGCGACTCATCGAGTCATGAGTCGCGAGTCATCGAGTCAGTACTCGCGAGTCACCGAGTCATGAGTCGCGAGTCATCGAGTCACGACTCGCGAGTCATCGAGTCAGGACTCACGACTCATCGAATCAGGACTCGCGAGTCATCGAGTCAGGACTCGCGAGTCATCGAGTCATGAGTCGCGAGTCATCGACTCATGAGTCGCGACTCATCGAGTCAGGACTCGCGAGTCATCGAGTCATGAGTCGCGACTCATCGAGTCATCGAGTCAGATTCGGTGACTCGAGTCATTGAATTTTGTCACGAGTCAATTGACTCGAAAATTCGAATCACCGAATTTTGTCACGAGTCAGGTGACTCGAGTCATTAAATTTTGTCACGAGTCAGGTGACTCGATGACTCGATTCATCTGAGATCGTGACTCGTGAAAAGCCCTGAGATTTTCGCGTACAGCATCCATAAGGCTCGACCCACACCTTCAATTGTGAAAATTCCGAATCCAGTTATTAGTGTTTTATTGCATATTTCGCATGTTCTATATGTTGTTCGTATTAACAGCAATTTCAGCCAGAAATTCCAAATACTTTAGTAAATATTAGCACTATACACCCCTGACGTAATACTAATATTTGGGGTATATGTTCATCAATTTATAGGAAATTATCAAATTTATATTACTTATTACTTCACAACTAGTTTTAAGCCATTGCATAATATTACTTATATAACATTTGTTATATAACCAAATTAGAAGTTTCATACTCAATGAAGTGTATATGTCGTAGGCGAAATTGAGTTTCAGTCGAGATTAAGTCTCATTTTCGCCTAGTTCAAATTGAGTCTCAATCTCGTCTAGGCGAGTTGAGTCATATTTATAGAAATGGTTAATTAAATATTATGGGTTATTAAAAATTACTATATTCCGGATGTAATCCCATTATATTGTTCACTTCCAAATGTTATAATAAGTAAACAAGTATGCTGAACACGAATTTTGCACTCACAAATGTCTATTATGTCTATTTGTTGTTGTTGTTTACAAAATAGGTAAACAAATTGATGAATATTCCGAATTAACATAGAGATTAACTTCCAACGGATATTATGTGTCAGCAACACGATTTACCTAATTTCTAATCTAATACGAATATTTATTATTGTTGTTGTTGTTGTTGTTGTTGTTGTTGTTGTTGTTGTTGTTGTTGTTGTTGTTGTTGTTGTTGTTGTTGTTCACAAAATAAGTGAACAAGTTTGTAAAATATTCGAATTCACCTAGAAACTAGCTTTCGACGGTTATTATATCTAATTGCATATGCTGAATACGAATTTAGAATTATCATCTATGGAATTATCTACTCGCAAGCAGACATGGGCCCATGTCTGCTTGCGAGTAGATAATTAAGCCCTTTGTAATAATAATTAACTAATATAATTAAGATAATTAAGCCATTTTAAGCCCTTTTGAAAGGGCTTAAGTCCAAGCCCAAGTCCTTATCAGAAGGGCTTAAGCCCAACCCCGTATACTAAGCCCTTTTTTAAAAAGGGCTTAAGTCCAAGCTCAAGCCCTTAAATAAAGGGCTTAAGTCCGGACTTAAGTCTTTTACTCTAATTTATTTTCTCTAATTTAATAGCTTGAAAAAGGGCTTAAAAAGGGCTTGAAGCTCATCTATAAAGGGCTTAAGTCCAAGTCCGGACTTAAGCCCTTTTATTAAAGGAGGACTTAAGTCCGGACTTAAGCTTTCTCAAAAATGGGCTTAAGCCCTTTCGGGCTTGGCCCCATGCCTGCTCGCAAGTAAGATTTGTTTGTGGTAATAGACAGAAAGTCAAGTTCTGGGGTTGGTTAACCGTTCTGAGGCTACGGTTACGATTCGATTTCTCGACACAGTTAACCGGTTAACCGCCCATCCTACTCAATACATATAACCTATAGAACATTTTGTTTACACTACATACAGTGTAGGACTCAATATTATAAAGTTTAGCCCATAAGTAGTACATTAATTAACTGATAAGTTAGAAACAGTGTAGTTACAGAAAATCTATAATGTGGTGATGGGAAATGGATTCATGATTATCGTTTTCTAACAAAATTAAGATAACTTCCAAATAATACTGCTGATTTTCAACAAATCGGCTAACTGGTTAACGAAATCTGTAACCGTTAACCGATTTTAGCAACGGTTAACCGGTTAACCGGTTAACCGAATCCAGCCTTAAGTTGTTCAAGTTGGAATTAATAACTAAGAATAGATTGAGATTTTAAAGTATAAGTAATTAATCAACTAGTATGATATATATCGATTTAATATTGAAAACTTTACAAGAAGAATGCCAATCCTTTTGTAATTTTTTTATTAATTAAAAGTGTACATTATAGATGTAAATAAAATTGAAACTGAAAGTTAAAATGAGATTTTTCTATTTATACCTTTAACTCCGTGTGCAACGAAGGGTTAATTAAGTGGAGTAGTTGAGTAATCCCTAGCAAAAGCGAACGAGACTATAAGCTCGTAATCAATATTTATCTAACTTTTCTCACGAATTCAAACCATTTCACTATATAATTTAAAAATAATATGGTTGGTAGGACCATGATCCTCCAATTTTTACATTTGTACCACCAATTGGCATAGACCTCACCAATATCACCATAATGGACTAACAAATTCCCTACCATTCCCCATCCCGAGTCTACGTCCCCTGCAATAGGAGTTATATTAATAATCTCATCCGCGCAACGCATGTTATCACATCTTGCACTCGGGCCTGCGGCACTCGCTTGTATTCATTCTAACTTATCTCCGAAAATTAAGCATCATTTTATTGCATACAAGTAGAAGATAAATTGATCGTCATAAAACAGGAGTTTTCAACCTTTTGATCTCTGAAGTATGAACCCCTACTTTTAGTGAGATACAGGGACAAAGTAAATTCAATGGATAATACTTATCCACTCCGATGTTGATAAATTTAATTCGGATATATTTGCTACTATGAGCAGAGATATTTCCGCAAGTTGATCCTAACTTTAGGATGTTGACTCAGGTTAGGAACCACTGCCACAATTGTAGAGAATGGTAATATTGATTATCAAATCGACACAATGCAATGTGATAATTGTAGGCTAGGCAGCAGTGCTCGACAAATTAGGTAGTTTAAAATCTTTCTAAGCCACCAAATTTTTCCTTTGGTGGCTTAACTACCCCGCCATAAATTGTGGATTATTTGATTTGTGTAGATTATAGTTTTCGTTGCATTATTTGTTACTAATATTAGTGTTGTTGTATGGCATTATAAGTTTGTTAAGCCATCAATGGTTTGTTAAACCGGCCGTTGTTAATTCTTTAGCTACGAGAAAAATTTCATTTTGTCGTGCACTGCTAGGCAGCGCAGAGAGAGTACGATTAACTGATTGGGCATATTAATTTGCTAGTCTCAGAACAGGGAATGAAAGGTTCACGAACGAACTTATTAAACATGAACTTAACAAACTAAACTGAATAATTATAAATTATAAATATTGATAAGTACATATGTAATATATAAATAGACAACAAAAGTGCTAATTCCGGACATCCCTCGTGGACTTATGTCTGTTTGCCGTACTTAATAACGACCAGCGAACTGAACGAACGCGGGTCAGCCTGTGAACGAACTGAACGTGCGTCAATTTGAGATGAACTGTATTGAGTTTATTCATTCCGTTCGTGAACGTTTCATTCCCTTCTCAGATAGATGCACACTTAACAACCCACCCCCCTACAATTTCAAGGATGTAGCTCTTACCAGTTCTGTTAAGAGTATGTCTATGTCTATGACGATTCTAGTACTAGGATCACACACTAGGCGTAGTATACTATTAGACGTA
>JAPNXP010000018.1:1830000-1833223 GCA_028753945.1 Hexactinellida sp. DTS-2022 | reverse complement strand
GTTCAAAGCAGGCCTTATCTTCGCTTGAATACATTAGCATGGAATAATGGAATAGGACTCTGTGCCTATTTTGTTGGTTTGAAGGCAGAGAGTAATGATTAATAGGGACAGTTGGGGGCATTCGTATTTAATTGTCAGAGGTGAAATTCTTGGATTTCTGAAAGACGAACAACTGCGAAAGCATTTGCCAAGGATGTTTTCATTAATCAAGAACGAAAGTTAGGGGTTCGAAGACGATCAGATACCGTCGTAGTCCTAACCATAAACAATGCCGACTAGGGATCAGCGTACGTTCGTTCAATGGGACGTCGTTGGCACCTTACGAGAAATCAAGAGTTTTTGGGTTATGGGGGGAGTATGGTCACAAGGCTGAAACTTAAAGGAATTGACGGAAGGGCACCACCAGGAGTGGAGCCTGCGGCTTAATTTGACTCAACACGGGAAAACTCACCAGGTCCGGACATAGTGAGGATTGACAGATTGAGAGCTCTTTCTTGATTCTATGGGTGGTGGTGCATGGCCGTTCTTAGTTGGTGGAGTGATTTGTCTGGTTAATTCCGTTAACGAACGAGACCTTAGCCTGCTAACTAGTCGCGTTATCCACACGGTCGGCTTTCGTTTCACGACGGGGTCGATCGGATAGACGTGTTCTGACTTCTTAGAGGGACAGTTGGCTTGCCTAATCAAAGGAAGTTTGAGGCAATAACAGGTCTGTGATGCCCTTAGATGTTCTGGGCCGCACGCGCGCTACACTGATCAAGTCAACGAGTTATTCTCCTTCGCCGAAAGGCGCCGGGTAATCTTGTGAAACTTGATCGTGCTGGGGATAGATCCTTGCAATTATTGATCTTGAACGAGGAATTCCTAGTAAGCGCAAGTCATCACCTTGCGCTGATTACGTCCCTGCCCTTTGTACACACCGCCCGTCGCTACTACCGATTGAATGGTTTAGTGAGGTCTTCGGATCGGCACTGCTCGGCCTCACGGTTGTGCGGAGGCTGAGAAGTTGATCAAACTTGATCATTTAGAGGAAGTAAAAGTCGTAACAAGGTTTCCGTAGGTGAACCTGCGGAAGGATCATCAATGTTTGATGCGAAATGGTCTATGTTGTCTAAATCACAATGTAGTGCTTGCTTGCTACACTCTCTTTTCTGTGGATCAGTTATGCTTGCCCTTGAGCACCATTTTTTGTTGTGTACGGGGTTTAGTGGTGTTGGTTGTTTCTTTTGGAACAACTACAACAATAAATGCATTGAGGAAGGTGCTATACAGGGGGATCCTTCAAGGTTGGCCCTGTAGCTTAAAGTGAATCAGTTCCCAATGTCCCTTTTTCCGCCTTTCCATTGCATTTATTTTGCACCACTTTTTGTTTTCACATGTTGTGTGATTTATCAAGTGTGTCTCTGTGCAAATGTTGAGTAAAAATGAGAAACAACTTCTAACGGTGGATCTCTCGGCTCGTGTATCGATGACGAACGCAGCTAACTGCGATACGTAGTGTGAATTGCAGAATTGTGAATCATCGAATCTTCAAACGCGCATGGCGCTTTGAGCTTGCTCGAAGCATGTCTGTCTGAGGGTCGTTTCCTAACATATGATTGTATACTATGAAAATGTCGGGTACAAAACCTGTTCATAGGTCTTGGTATATTGGAATTGAGGTTACAGATTTATACTACTATATTTGGTTGTATCAATCTTATCCCTGGCTAATGGAAGTCTCCTTGTTCTGGCTTGTTGCTTAGACACACGATCACTTCCAATAGACAGTGTACCTCGAAATCTTGTTCAGTTCTCCCCATTAAGCATTATACTATCCTTTTTAGTTGCTCTTGTCCTATGGGCTGTTAAATGCTCCAAGGGTTGGCAATTTTAAAAGGGAGACGTGTGCTTGTAAGGAGACAGAGAAGAGTGAGTATACACTTGCGAGTGTGTGCCTACACTACTACTATAGTTGATTTTATTTTAAATCACTCTATCAACTCTATGACCTCAGATTAGGCAAGAGTACCCGCTGAATTTAAGCATATTACTAAGCGGAGGAAAAGAAACTAACAAGGATTCCCTGAGTAATGGCGAATGAAATGGGATCGGCTCAAGCTGATAATCTCTGGCTGCTGTGTGTGTGGTCAGCGAATTGTAGTCTAGAATGGTCACCTTGTGCACAGCTCGTTCTGGTAAAGTCCACTTGGAATAGTGTGCCGGAGAGGGTGAGAGCCCCGTGTAACGTGTTGGGCCAGATCTGAGCGTGTAATCGGTGGCCGTTGATGAGTCGGGTTGTTTGGGATTGCAGCCCAAAGTGGGTGGTAGACTCCACTGAAAGCTAAATATACCCACGAGACCGATAGTGAACAAGTACCGTGAGGGAAAGATGAAAAGCACTTTGAAAAGAGGGTGAAAAGACCGTGAAACCGTTAGGAGGGAAACGAACAGGCTGACCGTTGCGTCAGCAAGATTCAGGCAAGTTGTGCTGTCGAGTCTGGTGGCTGTTGGCTGGTCTGAGTGTTCTGATCATGTAGGATGCAAGCCGATGCTCCAGAGTAAACTCGGCCTTCTCTGCTGTACTTCATGCTGTACGAAGCTAGTCACGTTCGTCTGTGTGTTGTGTGTGTTCACACACACAATCACACGACTTTATGACAGTTGGCTTGGTAAGGAAGGTGGCTGTTCTCGCCCCTCTCTCTCTTGGGTTGGGTGTTGAACAGTGTTTATAGCCATGCCTCGTAGCAGCTGTCTAGACGAACGAGGCAACACGGCACCTTTAATCCTGGTGTCCTTGACTCGATCCGATTCGTGGTAACATGGGTCTGCCGCACAATGGTGGCCACCCCGTGTGTTTCTCGATCTGACCTCGTAGAGGGCTGTTGAGCCATGTGGGTGTCTCCACGGTTGTGTTGAGCTGGTGATCGATGTGTGACTGGTTTGATATTGTGGCAAGCCTGTTCGACCCGTCTTGAAACACGGACCAAGGAGTCTAACATGTGCGCGAGTTGTACGATGTGATGGAAATCTGTACGAGAGCGGAATGAAAGTGAAGGACAATCCTCCGTCGCCCTCACGGGTGTGCGTGTGTGGTTGTTCGTGATGTGAGCTTATCTCTTGTGTGCAAAGGATGAGCCCGACATCGGCCGATCGTTGTGTCAGCTGCGCGGTGGTGCCTGCTCCATTCGTGGGGTGGGTTATGGTCGCGTGGGCGGCGGGATTCGAGCATGAGCGTGCCTGT